>RJWT010024904.1:0-5000 GCA_004365215.1 Cuniculus paca | reverse complement strand
AGGAGAGCCGCCACGACCCCGCCCGCGGGCGGCGAGCGCGGCGGAGCTGCGCGCGGGGCCGGGACCGCCCCGCCGCGGAGCGGCCGCCACCGACCTCGGCGCGGCGCGTACGCCCCGCGCGGACGAGGAGGGTCGGGGTCGAGGGCCGAGGCCCTCTCCCGGCCCATCCCCGACCGGGGAGACGGCGCGCCGCGACGTGGACGGCGGCGGCCCAGACCGCGACGGGACCGGCCTCGCGACAGACTCCAGCGCGCGCGACCGCACGCCGAGCGAGCGGGGAACGGGCGACACCGACACCGCCACGGAGGGGAGCGCCACGACGCTGCCCAACCGCCCACCACCGAGCCCCAAACGCGCGGCCACCGCCGGCGGGACGGCGGACACGGGGCCGGAGCCGCACCGGGCCCCCCCCACCACCAACCACAACACGCACACGGGGCAGCGACACGCGTCGGGGAAGCCGAGCCCGGGCGGGAGGAGCGGGTCACGCGGACGACGGCGCGAGGCGACGGTGGACCGCGACGGCGTCAGGAGGGCTCGCCGGGCAAAAGGAGGCGAGGCCGGGGATCGCCGGTCACGCGCGAGGGCCTCCGGGAGACGTCCCGAGGGCGCACCGGCCGGGCGCGGCCAGGCAACGCCACACACGGGGTGTTCTCACCGCCAGCGCCCCACCGGAGCGCAGTGGCAGTCACCACCGCTGGCGCGCCCGACACCTGACGCACGGCAGGGCGCCCCGGTCAGAACCCCGGGGTGCGCCTCGGCGGGGCCGGGACCCGCCCGCCCGCCAGAGTCGCCAGCGTGCGCCTCCACCCAAACGGGCTCAACCCGCAACACCGGCCGACCGTCCCACACCGCCCGCCCGCCCGCCCGCCGAGCACGCCCTGACAGCCAGGCCCCCCAACACCCCGGCGAGCCGGGGGTGGGGGCTGGAGCAGAGCGGCGCGACGGGGAGCCAAGGCGGCCGGCCGAAGGAGGATCGGCGATGGCGGGGAGTAGAGGAACGCACGTAGGACGAGGGCCAGCCCCACACGCCGGGGGCGAGGCGAGGCAGGAAGCTCCGGGGGGGAAGCCCGTAGAGAGGGAACGGACACCTCGGGCACGCGGACGGGCCACCGGGAAAACCACGCGGGATATCCCACCACCGCCCACAGGGGCGGCCCCGCGACGCCCGGGACGCCGAGCCGACGAGCCTCCGGTCCGACCGAACCCCAGGGTGCCCCCGAGCGGAGCCCCAGACACACCTCACACCACCGGCCGGGAACGACACACCCGCGCGACTCTTCACAGCCACGACGGACACCGTCCAAGCACGCCCGAACAGCAGCCTCCGCCGCCTCGGCCAACCACCCACGGACGCCGGCCTCCAGCTCGGAGGACCGCCACCCCGGCGGGACGCTCCCCCGGCAGCGGGGGGAGGAGGAGGGGGGAGGCGAGGCGACCCCGGGCCCGTGCCCGCACGCGCACCGCCGTCGGCGCCGGCCGCGGCACGGGACCTGACGGGAGAGAGCGGACGGACCCCGCTCACGGTGGGCGCGGGGAAGGGAGGGAAGGGCCCGGCGGACGGGCCCCACACGCACCACACCCCCGGGGCGGCCGCCACCGCCCGGGTGTCAAGCCGCACGCGCACCGCCGCAGCGGCACTCGGCAACCCCACACGCCACACACGCGCGCCGGGCGCCGGGGCCCGGGCCCGGCGGGACCCTCCCCCGACTCGGAGGGGGGAGGCGCGGGCCACGGTCAGGCAAAGAGCAGGCGCGCGATCCCCACCGCGGGGACCGGCGGACCCCTCCTCCGCACGGCACGCGCGCGCGCGCGCGCGGGGGAGGGCAGCCCTAGCCCGGACAGGCACCGACCGACGGCCACGGCGCAGCACGTCGGCGGCTACCGCGCGGAAGAACGAGACAACGGCGGGCGGCCACCGCCACGAGGCGGCAACACGTCCCGCTCTCGGATCGCTAGAGAAGATGCTTCTCGCGGAGGACGGGCCGCACCCGGGTCCCCAGCGACCGCCGTCGGGGCGCGAAGGGGAGCCGTCGAGGAGCCAAACGGGGTGGGGGGGGTCTGCGGTAGAGGTAAAGGATCGGGCGGCATGTGGAGCGTCTGCGGCCGGGGCCGGGAGCCCGCCCCCCCACACCGTGGGCGTGGCGCGGCTCCCCCGTTCGTTCGCCCCTCCGGGTGGCACGGCGGCGGCGGAACGGTCCACTCTCTCCCCTGCCTGCGGGGAGCGGGCAAAAAGAGGACGGCGGGCGACACGCGCTCCCATCCCGTCCAGTCGGCCCACCGCGATCGCTCACGCGCCCGCGCGGAACCCCCACAGCAGGGAACACACACGCGTGCGCGCGCTCAGCCCTTCAAAGTAGGCGACCGCCTTTCCCCGTGTGTGTCCCATCGGGACGGGACACGGGAGCAGGTCACCGGCGAGGACAACCCGCCCACCGCCCCCCCCCAGAGTGGGGGAGGGGCGAGACGGGCCTCCTTTCCCTCACCGACTCGACCCCCGGGCGGCCCTTCCGGCAGAGCGCGGAAGACCCCCACCGGGTCAGCGCCACGGCAACGGCGGGCAGCCCCAGGACGGAGGCGCCGGGGCACGCGTGCGGCACCGAACCTCAGCCTCGTGCACCTGGACGGACGACCCGGAGCGCTCCAGGAGCAACCACAGAAGGCCGAGGGGCACTCGCGCGCCGCAGGGCACGACGCACGGCGCAGTGGCGGGGCGGGCCCTCCCCACCGCGGGAAGGGCCCAACCCACGCCGCACAGCCACCGACGAGGGCAAGCGAGGGGACTTCCACCACGTCAAGCGACCCCGGACCCCCAAACTCCCCGACCCAACGACACAAGGCCGAGGGGTGGGAGGGGAGGGGAGAGCGAGATCGGGCCGGATTCCGCACCCCTGCCTTCCACACGCCACCAAAGGGTGAGGTAGAGAAGCGAGGGGCCCGCAGGCAGAGCGAGAAGAGCGGTCCCATTCGCCATGAATGTCCGTCCCTCGCCTGGCGCGGCTTAGGCCCGGCCCAGGAGAGCGCTCGTTCACCACATCGATCGCGACACGGGGGGGGGGGGAAACAGGGAGAGGAGAGAGTGGCGGGGAGGGCGGGCCTGGCAGGGACAGTTCCACAGAGAAGAGCCCGCTTTCAGCCTCGCCAGTGCCGCACCCCCACACCGCCGGCGACAGCAGCCGCCAGGAACCACGACGACGACAACGACGACCCAGGAGGAACGCCTGACACGCGACACCAGGCACGGAGCCACGCACGAGGGCCGTCGTCTCGGGCCGCCCTCGGTGCCTGCGACGGGGGGGACACACGGGGGTAGAGGACCCCCGCCACCTTCCCCGCCACCCTCGGGTGCTGGAGACCGGAGGCGGCACCGCGGCCGGGGGAGGGCACACTCGGATGTCCAAGAGCCGGCGCACGGGCCCAGGGCGGACAGCTCAAGCGCGAGAGAGAGAGAGAGAGGCCAGGTACCGCCGCGGCACGGCGGCCAACCCGGAGCACCCCCACTCGCCACCCGGAGGCCCGAATCCCCCTCGTCCTTTCAGCGGCGGCAGCCACCGAAAGACAGCGTGTCAGCACATCCCTGCAGACACAAAACGCCCACCTCTAGCCAAAAGATCTGCGACACACGACAACGGGGACAGTCCCCCGACCACGACTGCCCTCCAAAGCAAGGCGCGCGGGGACCCAGCCCCTCAGACGACCCCATCGCTGAAGGGGACGGGACTTTCCCCCCCCCCAACCCCACCCCCGGGTCAACTGGTCGACCGTGTGGGTGGGGGGGGGGGAAACTGAGGCCCAGGCCCCCCAGAGCCCTCCCCGACCCCCGGGCGGGCGGGCGAGTGAGCAGGCAGTCCTGCCCTGCAGGTCCGAGAGCTCACTCGCTCAGACTTAGGGAATCAGAACGCTCCAGACCAGCACTTCCAAGCACCCAGGCTGCCCACTGGGGCCCGCCGGAGCCCTCCCGTGCCTCCCGATGCAGCCAAGACCGGCCCCCGCCCCAACCCCGTCGCGAGGAGCCGGGACGTGGTGTTAAGTTAGGGAGGAGAAGAGCAAAAAGCAAGACAGAAGACAACCGTGACCGACCGTGCCATAACGCTGCTCCCTCCGCGGGCCAGCCTGCTGCCGGGAACGAACCTCTCTCTCCTCCCATCCCAGCGGTCAGTCGGTCGGAGGCCCGCCGATAAGCGTGAGGGAGCGCTGGTCGACCCGCCCGGGTCGCCCACACACCCCGGTCGACGCGCCTGGCCGGGAAGCGCAACGACAGTCACCTCCCACACAGTCCTGCGGGCCCAATCTCTGGCTAGCGAGCCCGCTGGCTCAGCTCAGGCACGACCGCTGCAGTCCCGCCTAGCAGGCCGACCTCCTGGGACGCTGTCTCTGTCACCAAGGCCACACGTCAGCCCTTGTCGCTCTGGCTGCCGACACTACCAGAGAGACACCGTAAGAAAAGCGGCCACCAGGTGGAGCCCCAGAACGGCCTCCAACGGCAAGCGGGATCACCAGCGACCTCTGAGCTCCGAGCTCAAAGAGCAGGACGTTCAAAATCACCCGGAGATGCCCAAGCGATGGGATCTTCCCGCCGGGAGCGGGGCGTGGGGGGGGGGGGTGCTGGTGGCAGGGAACAGCCGTCTTCTGCCTCCCTGGAGAAACTACAAAATAGCGTATACACACACACACACACACACACACACACACACACACGCAGAACCACCCCACCCGCCGAGTCACAGGCGGGCCGGAGCTAGGAAAACGAAAGTATGAATGAACGGAAGGGAGAGGGAGAAGCCAGAAGCCGTAGAAGGCTCGCTTCCATTCCACCCTCTCCGGGGAGGGATGGGGAGAAGGGCGCAGGAGGCAAGAGGAACATCAGCTCTCCTCTCCTCTCCGGGAGGTTTAGGTGAACGATGGCATCAGGCAGGTACTCGGACAGCAGCGTGACCGAGGGACCAAAGGGGACAGGCGGGGGTGGGGATGGGGGTGGGGTGGGGTGGGGTGGGGTGGGG
>RJWT010024903.1:0-16325 GCA_004365215.1 Cuniculus paca | reverse complement strand
TACGTTTATAGCATAGAAAATACACGATGACTATGACAGTTAACAAATTCTTGAGTGCTCCTAAACCATATCTCTTATTCATCAACAGATGTTTCGGCCCCAAGAGACACCAGAATATGCCAGCAGAACGGCGCAGTAGCAACTTTTGAGATGCCGAAACATGTAATCTTTGTTATCAAACTTAGTGTAGCTGCAAATCATGTTTTAAATATAAAATTGCAGAAGGTTTTGCAACCTTTAAATCTTTTCTTGTCATTTTATGTTTCTGGTGTTAAATTTTGCTGTGTTAATGTCATCTTCACTTGGTAATATTTACAGCACCTAAATCAATGTCGAGGACACACAGAATATTGAAAGATCAACTCTACTTATTCCACATACACTTTAATATTTTGACTGCCAGACCAGAGTTCAAGAAATAACTGGAGTAGAATGATAATGAGAAGTTTAACAGTTTTATGATGGTTGAAACTGACTTTATGAAAGTTGATAAATTTCATCTTGTAGGTTTCAATTTCTCATTCCCTACTGAGAGATGGGAGAATACATTGATACTGCATTTCAAATTGGCTAGATCAGAAGGAACAGCAGCTAAAATCCATTACGACCCAATTACATCCATCAGCTGAAGCTGTGTGCGTTCACTCGTGAACATCAGCATTTAATCCATAAAGAGGAACTAATGAGAAATTTGAAAATGGAATCCACGCATCAGTAAGTTTGGAGAGATTTTTCAGGGATTAATGATCTGCCAGAGAATCTTCAACATGCTGGAAAGCTATTCTCTCCAGGTTTGTTTACTGACCAAGGGGGAAACAGAGGTTTCCTTTTGTCTACTTATCAAATATTTGAAAGACTTCACTCATCTTAGTCACTGAAAGTGGAATTCCGCGTGCTTTGGAACTAAGGTACATGGTGGTGGCCACAGTTGCCATTGAATAGAGAAAACTAAATTAAATAGGGATTTCTCACCTACAGATTAGTAGCAAGTTCCCTAAACAAATTCTTTCACCTCTGTTGATACTCGGGAAGCAGCATTCTTTTTATTTGCGATCTGGGAACATGTTTGCACATAGTGGCAACAATTTGATGCTGTAGAAATTTAGAAAATAGTGGAATTTTGTCAGTGATGGAGTAAATAGAAATAAATGTTACACTATTTGAATATCAATTACTTACAGAGGAACAAAGCATTTTATAAATAGTGCATCACAAAATTGTTCACAATTACATAACTTTGTATGTACAATTTCTGATTTAAAAAGCATAGTTTGTGAAAACACTAGATGATGCTTGAGAATGCTTTGGAATTTCTTTCCATCCTGTACAAATGGTTTCTATTAGCATATGGTTTGGAAATGTTACTATATCTGATATGTGGGAAGCAGGATCATGAGATGAAACAAATGTATTTCTGTAATGTGCAGGATTGTCAATGACTCCCTGTGACAGAAGAGGGTTTGGTTTGGTTTGTTGTACTCTGGGCATAGAGTAGATACATTGATTTCTTTTGCGGATCACATGAGATGGTATAATTTGTTCCTCTGTTTTCTGATATTGCTTGAGTTGCTCATTCAGGTGGCTGTGTGTACAGTACCTGATATTATCCATGAATTTAATGGAGGCTAAAATAGTATGAATTAGAGTTCTTACAATTTTAGACTTTTTCAAAATTTCAGAAGTTTAGCTTCTTTCTATCTTTAAGAAGGTCAATACTGAAGCACATGTAAAATAATTTGGACTTTGTACTTTTATCAAAGGGAAGCCATAGGAGGTTTTTCAGTGTAGGGATAACAGGCACATTTCAGAAGAGTTACTGTGGCTGCAGTGAAGATAGGATTGGAACGAGGTGGTCACAGAGGGTGCAGAGATGCAAGCTTTTGTATGCTCAGTCCAACAGTGTTGACGGTAGCAACAGTTCTGGGAGAAGAAACACACTGAAGGATATACAGAAGCGGAACTGATGAAACTTGACAGGAATGTCAGGATTTTGTCAGGGGGAAAAGTTTGGTGATGGGTGCGCTACGAGCGGTAGCCCAAACCATCTCCTACGAAGTCTCCCTAGCAATCATCTTCTTGTCTGTCCTCCTACTAAACGGACAGTACCAGGGTAGAGGAGATCAGTGGCCTTTGCTGCCATTTTTCCTCACCTTTTTAAAGTCTTTGCAGAATGCAATCCATTGGAAAGAAGGGCTTGGGGAGAGCAGTCATGTAGTCACACATCCAACACCTGACTAAAGCTGGGGACCAGTTGACTAGATCTCACATCCTGGTCTTTCTTTCTTATGACTGAAGAAAGAAATCAAATAAAATACTTTAAATAAATAGTGAGTTTCTCTGAATATTAAAACATTCCCTGAGGAAATTTTATGAAAATTTGCATTTTTCTTAAAACTGGTACCATTTATGTGTGTCCAGGGATCCAACTCTGCCTAAGAAAGGGGTCAGGAAATTCAGGTCATTACAAAGTGGACTAGGTCACAGTGACATTAGCAGCAATCCCTCAGTAGCAATTTCCCCTCCTCAGGATTACTGTGGTTTCACAAATCATGTCTAGACATACTTGATATTGTAGACTATGTTAAAACCAGAAGTGTCTGTGTATGCTTTTGTATCACTACAGTCAGGGTTGGAACTTTGAAAAGTTTAATTATTGCATGCTTTTGTTTTAAAAATTCCATGTCTTTTTAAAAATACTTTTACTTTTTGCTGAAATTTTAAACTTTTGTTTCAGGCATATTTGCAATTAATTTAAAATTGAAGTACATAATAGCTCCTTTAAAACTCTTACCAGATAATTATAACTTCTGTTTTGTCTTAGTATTGCTATTCTTTGATTACCTTTGCTTATGCAAGGTGAGAGGACCCTGATTCTTGGAGAAATATGTGATTTTCTATTATATCCTTGACAGTTTTGATCTTGCAAGAACCAGAATACTGTTTAAACTTTTCGATTTAGCAGGCCTGCTCTGTACCATGCTGGCGGAGCATGGGGAGGTGCTGCTATATTAGTACCATGTGGTGGAGAAAGTCCAGATTCTCCACGTTACCTGCTGTACACATTGGGTTCAAGAGAGCATCTTACCCCTGCTGGGCTGAGGTAGAATGTCAGGCTTGCTGTTTGCCCTATACCTCCCTGGCTGGGAAAAGGAAGAGTACCATTAAGCTCCACCTCCTAAAGGTTCCACTACTTCGTTATTGTACCACGTTGATAACAGAGCTTGCCACGTGTAAGATCCAAGGTCTAGCACTTGTGAAGAGGACATGCATGTATGAGATTGCGTCTCTCCTGGGTGGTATAAATGTCCTTGATCTCTGTCTCCACCCAGTGTAGGAGCTGGGCGGCTCATTGTACCTTGTGGTGGGAAAAAGTCTTAGCTTCTCACTTGGCCTTCGCAGATGCTGCTTTTATTCCTACAGTGTTTGTCCAAAGTAGGTGCATAACAGTTTTCTGTCTTCCTATGTTTCTTTCTTTTATTTTTTTGTAACTTGGCTTGAGAGATCTGGCTTTTAATAGGGCTTTTATTGGTAGCTGTTGATGTTTTTAGGTTGCTGGCTTCTCCAGCACAGAATCTAGGGAACATGAAACAAAAAGAAATATCAAGAAACTCATACCATGTAAGTTCTTGCAGTGTAGGATCCTGGATGTTATACTTCTTTTCTCCACATTTCAGAGAAACTTTATGATGGTTTTGTATATACTGGTCATTTTTGTTGTTGTTGTTGCACTTGGAAGGAGAAATATATCTACTTCATCATGGTCAGGAAATGCAAGTAGCTTTTGGTTTCTGAAGCTAGAAATAACTGTGATAGAAAAGAACCAAGGGGGAAAGATAAATACAAAAATAATGTTCCATAACTGATTGAAATATATGTTCTTAAAATAACACTTAGACCTGAAATGATTACATCTTTACTTAAGAACCAGTTTCCTCACATTTCTGGAAGATTTATGAGAAATACTGATTTATAAGTTCTGCTCCAAAAATAATGGGAAGTAAAGCCAAAACCTGTACATTAGAAGTAAGAATTCCCTTTTTCATAAGATTAGGAATGATTTTCTTTAAGTTTAAAAAAATATTTTGATAGTATCTAAATAAGACTAGTGTTTTACTAGAAATTGAAGCAAATTAGAGGAAATTTAATATGAATTCAGTATAAAATAGAAATATTGAACAAGTATGGAAAAGTAATAGATTCATTTGGAATAAATATAAGTCAGAGGATAAATCTATTACTAAAAATATTTATTACATATACTTTCTTCTAATTGAAGAGACCTATACCTATTTTCATAAGAAATTTTATTATTAAACATACTTAAATATCTACTCTAAGTGTTATAAATTGCTGTAATACACACATATGTGTATATATAGTCTTACTTAGATACTAGTCATATTATAATAGAGACAGAGAAAAAGAGAGAGATTAGTAGATTAGCATAAAAAGAAGAGAAGAAAAAGCTTTGTTTTTTTAACTTCAGCGGAAGGTAGATGGTAGCTCTATAAAGTGTTGGGGCAATTCTTCTTTCTTCTTGCTTCGCCAGTTTGGAAGGGGTTATTATTTTCAAATTCAAGGCTGGCTAATTGGCGCCATCATCTGATGTTAAAGGGAAAAAGAGAGAATGGGTGACAATCATATACTTTCAAGGGTTTTCTAGGGAGTTGCAAATATCATTTCCACAAATATTTGATTGGTGACAACCTCTTTCCCTCACAAACTTTCTTAGGGACCATTCTCCAGGAATTCTGCCCCAGTTCGGCTCAGCTACAGCATATGACTGCATCTTGGAATCTCCAGGGGATGTGTGGTCCCTTCCTGTTATGGTTTGTCTAGGTGGCGCACCCCCCAAGCCTCATACAGTCATGGAGGTGGCTGAATCTAACATTTGTGATTGGTTCGTTGTCTAGCACTGGGATAGGTGGGATGAGTGCTGCACCCGCCCAGGGGTGGAGCCAGCATACAATATAAGGGAGGGAAGGAAGTGTGTTTCTCTTCCCTTTTGCCCTGTTTTCTCTTGTTTCTTGGGGCCACCATGAACAGCTGTCCCTCAACCATGCCACCCTACCTTGGAGACAGCTGCGTGTGGAATGAAACCTCCAAAAACTGTAAGAAATAAACCCTTCCTTCCTTCATGTTGGGTGTCAGGTATTTTGTCTCAGCAGTGAGAGAAATGTAACCAAAACACTTCTGCATTGTCCAGAGTTGGTTGCTGACCCACTGTGCAACAGGAGAGTCACAGTAAAATCTTCCACATGAATAAAGGAAAGAATCAGAGGTACAAAAAAGGCACAGTTTTATGACAAATATGGGACTTTGTTGGCAAGTAATGAGGGACAATTCTGTCCTTGGTGGCCATCTTCAGTCCTTGGTCAATGCTGGTTCTGCTTTTTTTGAGGAATTCCTTTGTAGCCCTTGTGGCTCCTGACTTTGCCTTTTGGGAGATTCTTATATATTATTATTCATGGTTATATAAATAGTAGGAATTAGAAAAAAGAAGACAAACACTTTTCTTAGGGACTGTGCAGTGTTCACAGCCTCTTCTTGTAGGTACCACTTTAATTTGTGGGTGCAGCAGCCACAGGCTTTTGTAGGGTAGTTTTGTAATTTTATTGATACAGCAATTTCCTTAAAACTTACAAGGATTCTGGTCTATTTACCTTTAGGCACTTTTATGTATACATTAAAACAGCAATTAACTGAATGATCATGATTCTCAGCACATTTACTAACTGTTCTTCGTGCTTAATTCCTGTCTCTCTTTCCCCCTTTAATGGTGATAGCAGGAAGCAATCTGAAACAACAGGCTTAGGCATGCAGGTTCCCGTAACTTTGGCCAATCACAAAATCTCAGTAGAACACAACACTACATCTTTATTCAACTCACATGTCTGTGGCTGAGGTTTGCTTAATCCGGGCTGTGTTCATCTGGATGACTGCAGTGTAAGCCCTAGGTTGAGTCCATGCGTCGTCCCTCATTCTCTTTGATGTATATGGTAGCTAGTGTTCTCCTCATGGCAACTGCAGAGACAAAGCCCCTGCAATAGGACAAACTTGTTCTGCTTCTCAAGTCTATGCTCAGAACTGGTCGCTCTCACTTTTAACCACATTCTTTTGGTGGTGGTGGGGGTAAGGTATCTATGCGGTTAAGCTTGAAGCCAAGGGTAGGAGAATACACCCACCTTTAGCAAAGAGGGACCACAAGCCATATGACAAAAGATGTGGGTATGGAGAAAATAAAATATTAGGGCTCATGGATCAGTCTACCCTAGGAAACAAAGCCAGTTACCTGGACTTTGTCTCTGACAGAGAACACTCAATGGGAGAGTCTCTCATTTCTTAATGTTTTCCTTTTCCAAACTTCTAAGCCTTGAGATCTCTAGACTTTCAGACAGTTTAGCTTGCAAGAAAAAATGTCCATTTCAAGTGACCTGTGTTTATTCCATTAGTGCTTGAGCTATTTTATTTTTCTAACTTTTTCTCTCTTTCATATATATACTTACTTCAAAGTAGCAAATGGAAGGTAACACATACCAATATTCCAATCACTTATTAAGTGTCACATAGTTTGTGTATTATTTTGACTCCAGAAATACATCCTGCAACTTCTGATACCACATACTATAGTTATTACTGGTTAGTAAAGGAAATAAAAATTGTAGCAGGAATTTTGAGAAGAAAATGATTTAAGGCAGGGAAGCTGATGTTTATCAAAAAACCTAGCAGAATAAGAGACAGAGATTTCTGTGAACTCTGAGAGTCCAAGGACAGCTTTCATAACTGTAATCCAGAAGTCAGGAGGCTAACACTGCTGCCGCCACTGCTATCTATCTGACACCATCTCCATACAGGCAGAGGTGGTGAGCTGCAACTGTTAAGCCTGCCTCAAGTAAAAACAAGTATCACCTTGACCTTGCTTGCTGGAAGGAAACATTGCAGGAAATTTCCCTTGAATTTTTAGCCCATACACATTTAGCCCATTGGCTAAAACCTATGAACATCTGAAATCCTTTCTAAAGGTGAGTCTTAGAAATACACTTTTCTCTGTAGTTCAAGAAGAAGCAGGAACCCTGGGGATGTCAGTCCTATGCCGGTTGACAATACCTGGGATAAACACCAAAAAAAGTCACTTTATTCCTCAAATCTCAAAATAGTTATCATCAAAAAAGAAGCTATAAAAATGAGCAATTTTATGCATAAAGAATTAGTGATGAAAACAGTATCAATAAGGTTTTATAAAATTGTTCTACATTATGTCAGAAATTTTAAAAAATACAAATGTCAGAAATTAAATATGTACACCCTTGGAGAAATAGTTAGGAATACAGTATGTTTTTGAGAATATTTTCATGGGTATGTTTCTAAAGAAAACATGAAAACCATTAAGTTCAATAGCAATTAGAAATTCAAGGACTCTGCAAGAAATGAAAATGTTGTGAACTCAGAGTTGACATTTCTTTTAAAATGTAGCTAGGTTAGATTAAATAATTTTACCCAAAATGTTGAGATATCATTATAATAAAGAGTGTGATAAATGCTAGAAGGGTTGCTATTCATCTTTAAAGATGAGTGATACATTTTTTTTTACAGGAGCAAACACCAACTTAAATTATAGTTTTAACCTGTTCAGTTTCATATGTTTTTTAGAATAAAAGTGCAAAAAGATAAAAAGGGTTCATCAATATTGCCATTCATGAAAGCATTACTGTAACTATAAACAGTATCCTTCCATTCATTTTCTAAACATATTTTGACATAAATGCTGTTACATACTACTTTTTCCTTGGACTGTGTTTTACTTTAATCCTTTAAAAATTTTTTTATTTTAAAAATAAAACAAAACAAAAGATAGAAATGATATAGAATTTCAAAACAATAGTAGAAAAATTAACACCAGTTAATATATTGCATATTGTTCTTAGAAGTAGTTGTTCAGGTTATAAGGTTGGTTTAAGTTTGTTTTCTACAATTTGATTGCAATATGCAAGAAGATATGAACAGCTTTTTTGAAGAAAACAAAGGACATTAAGGTAGCCATTGTTGATTTCTTATTGTCTGATTTGAAGGCCTGTAATGCTTTCACTCTTTTGTTTTAGCTGGTTTCATATTATTTTGTTTTGTTTGAGTTTATTGTGTGTGAATGCATGGACAACCATTTTGAGGAAAACAAGAGACACTAGAGTAGCCATTGTTGATTTCCTGTCGTTATGTTTTGAAGACCTGTATTGCTTGCAGTGTTCTGTTCTGAAATGCTTTGTTGTGTTTAACTCTGTTTTGTTTTATTTTATTCACTTTAAAATGAAAAAAAAGATTTAGGCATAAAAAATGATCTATCAACAATGAGAGCACAAACTGTGCTTTTTGATGAACTTACAGAAGTTAATGGTATGGTTATCTATCTTGGGTATATACACATATATATCCATATATGTATACCTATATCCATATAATCTCTTCCCTTCTTCCTTTCCTTCTTTTCCCTATCCCAGTTCTTCTTTCCTTTTGAGCACTTTCTTTCTCTTTCATTTTTACTATATCTATTTGTCTTGGTTACTTTTCTCTCATTGCTGACACAAAACACCCAACACCCAAAATGAAAGAAGGATTTATTTAGCTCACAGTCTGTGGAGGTTTCAGTCCATACTCAGCTGTCTCCAAGGCAGGGTGGTGTGGCTGAGGGGCAGTCATTCTTGGTGGCTACAAGCAACAAGAACTAAAAGGGCAAAAAGGGGAAAGCAAGTCTGTTTCTCTCCCTTATATTGTATGCTAGCTCCCCAGCCCTGGGTGGGTGCAGCACTCACACCATCAATCCCAGTGGTAGACAATGAGCCAATCACAAATGCTATACTATACTCAGCTGCCTCCATGACTGCATGAGACTTTGGGGGCACACCCATACACAAACCGTAACACTATTGTACATTTGAATCTTATTACTCTTTCAGTTTTTTTTAACACTAGGGAGACAATACAATATTTATGTATGTGAGTTTGATTTATTTCACTTATGAGTATGGTCTCAAGTTGCATCCATTTTCCTGTAAATGTCTCAAGTTTATCCTTCTTTATAGCTGAGTAATACTCCATTGTATAAGAAGACCACATCTTTTTTATCCATTCTGTGGTTGATGAGCATTTGGGTTGTTTCCAAGAGTTAACTATTACAAATTGTACTGCTATAAGCAGGGTGCACATATATCTCTGTAGTGTGATGTTTTCATTTTTTCTGGGAAAATACCCAGAAGGGGAATAGCTGTATTGAATGGGACCTCTAATCCTAGTTGTCTGAGGAATCACCACAGTGATTTCCACAGTGGTTACACCAGTCTACACTCCCAAAAAGAGTGAAGAAGTGTTCCTTTTTCTCCACTGCCCCATCAACATTTGTTATCAGTTGATTTCTTGATGGTTGCCATTCTTTTTGGAGTGAGAGGGAGTCTCAATGTTGGTTTAATTTACATTTCTCAAATGACCAGTGATGTTGAACATTTCTTCATGTATTTGTTTGCCATTTGTAGTTTTTGTGTTTGTTTTTGTTTTTGTTTTTTGGTGTTTTTTGAGACAGGGTCTCACTATACAGTTCAGGCTGGCCTTGAGTTCACTTTGTAGCTCAGGCTGGTCTCAAACTCAAAATGATTCTCTTGCATCAGCCTCCTGAGTGCTGGGATTGCAGTCATGAGTCATCACACCCGGCTACTGCCATTTGTATTTCTTTATCTGAGAAGTGCATGTTCATACCAGATGCCCATTTTTGGATTGGGCCTTTGAATTTGGGGGACTTGATTTTTTTGATTCAATATATTCTAGATAGAAGGCCTTTCTCTGAGGAACAGTTGGTTAAAATTTTTTCCCATTCTGTGGGTTTTTTCACTCTGTTACCACTTTAATCTTGATTAATAGTGACTTTTTATCCTTTTATGAACAATACTAACACACACAAACACCACATATACACACATATTTTCTTAAACTGCATAGCTAGAAATGAAATACTGATAAAATAATACATACCGTTTAAATTTTCACTGTTTTACCAAATAGAAAATTATTAATTTCCTAAAGAAAATTATCAATTATATTTGAAATAAGTGAAAAATAAAACTTTGTTTCTTCATATAGATCTGAAGTTCACCTTAAATTACCAAATTTTCCAAAGAAAAGGTCCAGGGACTGTTCCCCAATAATGTAGTGTTCTGATTATTTTAAACAAAAACCAGCAGATGCTTTACAAAGGTTCATCTGGTATCTCTTTGTTTAAAATCTGAATCCATCAAGAAAGAAAACGATTATCTTTGTTCCCTTCCCTGAGGTGTCAAAAGCTAAAGTCGTTTTGCAGGAAGAGTGAAGACTGTCCATGTGTCACACACCACTGTCTTCTCAGTTCCATTCAAGATTTCAAGGAGAATCATTTATAGTCTAATATCTGTTCTGTGGGCTCAAGGGACTTTGTCCCATGCCATTGTATGTTTCTCTAAGCCCAGTAAATTTCCATAAAGTTATCTTCCTTTCCTCTAAAACTTTTCTACTTTATTCACTCTTCTCTCCCTTCTGGAAGGAAAGAGCTCTCTAACTTCTTGAGCTGCGGGGTAATTACACTCTGTGATTGCCTCCACTCAGGTAGTAAGTGTGTATATCTTTTCTCCCATTTAATCGATTGAAAGTCATTTCGGCAAACCTTCACAGGCTGAAGGGGAAACCATTTATTTTGCCCCTATACCAAGCTTTGTCAGTCTCATTAAAATGTTTTTCAGGTTTTCATTTGCATTATTCTTATTACCAGTGATGCTCAATGTCTTTTCATATTTTTATTTATGTTTGTATCTATTGTTCTGGAAATTACCTGTGCTTTACAATTTACCATTTGGATTTTGGGATTCCAGTTTCATATCAGTTTTTTAGGACTCTTACATATGTATGTGCACACGAACGTATGTTTGCATGTTCTGTATATATTTTCCTTTATAATTGAATTATGCTTAAAATACACTGTTCTGTCCTACAAGTAGAGATAACTCTTCCTTGTTTAGTTCATATATGTATAAGTAATATGTTCTTTTAGCCAAGTCTTCAGATAAAATCACATGCAATAAAATGCACATTGTCAATGTACAGTTCAATGGGTTTTGATATACTATGCCTATTAATCGATTTCTTTATTATGGTAGAGACTATTTCTGTATCACAGATGCCCCTTGGTATTGGATGGCAAGTCATCCTCCCTATCCTTTTCCCAGGCAACCAGTGAGTGAATTTCAGTAAGGACAGATTAGTGTTACCTGTTCTGG
Source organism: Cuniculus paca (assembly GCA_004365215.1). Lineage (NCBI taxonomy): Eukaryota > Metazoa > Chordata > Mammalia > Rodentia > Cuniculidae > Cuniculus > Cuniculus paca. Next base: position 5,037 of record RJWT010024903.1, on the reverse strand, counting down.
AATGTTACATAATCAGACCACACAGTATGAACTACATAATACCTAATTTGTTTCTCTCAGTATATGGATTTTCAGATTTATCCATCCATGTTATTGTATTTCTTTTGTATTTAATTTCTTTTTCATTTTGAGTATGGTTCTATTGAATAAATAAAGCAGCTTGAATACCTACCCAACTATCAAGGATCACAAGTTACTTTCATTTTCTAAATATTATAAGAAAAGTAGGTATGAACATTTGTTTACAAATGTTTCTGTAGACATGTTTTTATTTCTCTTGGGTAAATATGTTATTGTTCTATTGCTGAGATGCATGGTACATAAATGTTTAATTTTATAGGCAATTGACAAACTTTCAAAATAGTTGTAATATTTAACATTTCATTTAAAACAAGTGAGTTGTAGTTGCTTTAAATTTGTTATAATTTGGTATTGTTCTATTTTTTATCATTACAGTAGTTGTGAAATGGTTTCAATTTGCAATGTTTTGAATGTTTGATAGAACTGGACAGTTTTTCCTGTGCTACTTGAGAATTCATATATGTTCTCTAGTAAAGTATGTGTTCAACACATATATTTCTTCATATTATTAAATTATGAGACTATATCATGTTCTCAGTTGAAGTCCATTTTTGGATATCACAAATACTTTTTCTCTATAGCTTACCTTTCTATTTTCTCATCAATGTCTTTTTATGTTTCATTTTTTTATTGTGATAAGCACTAAGCAATAACTCTACATTCTCTTTTCAGTCAGCCCCTGGGAGCCTCTAAATTACCCTCTATCTCTTTCAAGTTTTTCTACTCCAGATATTTCATAGAAATGGAACCACACAATATTTCTCTTTTAGTGTCTGGCTTCTTTCACTTACTGTTTTCAAAGTTCATTCATATTGTAGCAACATATCAGAGCGTCTTTCTTTTTCTGACTGAAGAATGTCTCATGGTATGCATATACCAAATGTCATTTATTCATTCATCTATTGATGGACACTGACATTGTTTCCACATTTTGTCTGCTGTGACTAATGCTGCCATGAACACTGACATTCAAATATCTGTTAGAGCCCATGTTTTTGATTCTTCGCGGTATACAGCTAGGAGTGGAGTTATTGAGTTGCATTGTAAGTCAATGTTGTGCTTTCAGAGATGCCACCAGACTACTTCCCACAGTTACTGTATGCTTTCACCGTCCCAGCCTCAGCTGATGATAATTTGAATATCTCCACATTCTCGCCAACACGCCTTGTTTTATTCTTTTCTTTCCTTTTCTTTCTTACTTCTTAGGTTTTATTTTAGCAGTAGGTATTCTGGTGAATGTGAAGTGGTGTTTTCCTGTGCTTTTAGCTTAGATTTCCTTAACTACAATACTTGTGATAGCGAATATCATTCCTTATTAGCCTTAGTATATCTTCATTGGAGAATTATCTGTTCAGATCCTTTGCCTATTTAAAAGTTGAGTTGTTTTTCTTCATACTGATCTATTACTGCAGTTCTGGATAAATTTTGGATACTAAACCATTTTTAAATTTATCATTTTTAAATTTAAATTTATGTCAAATGTTTCTTCCATTCCATAGATTGTTTTCACTTTCTTGAGAATCTTCCTTGATGCACAAAAGTTTTAATTTTTATATAAGTTTAGATTATCTATTTTTTTGTTGCCTGTGCCTTTGGTGTGATCTAAAAATATGATTGCCAAACCCAGTGGTATATGCATATTTATTTATTTACTTATTTAGTTCCAGGAGTTTTATGGTTTTACCTCTCATAATTAAACCACTAATCCATTTTGAGTTGCTCTTTTATCTTTATCTTTATCTTTATTTTTATTTTTATTTTTATTTTAAAGACAGTCATGCTATGCAGTTCAGGCTTGCCTTTTTATTTATGGTGCTCCACTCATGATAGCTCCTGAGTGCTGGGGTCACAGGTGTGTACCACTGTGCCTGGCCTGCTTTTGTTTCTTGAGACAAGGTTTTACTATGTTGCCCAGTCTGACCTCCAACTCATGATCTTCCTGTCTCAGGCTCTCGAGAAGCTGGGATTACAGGTGTATACTGCTGTTCCCACCTTGAGTTGGCTTTTGTATGATTAGGTGTGTGAAACAGAAGTTCTGCTTCTTTTGCTTGGGAAAATCAACCCATCACTATCTGTTGAAGACACTGCTTTTTTCCCTATTGAAAGGAACATTCGGTACTTTTGTTTAAAATTTTGGAGATAGAGATATATGCCGTAGTGTTTTTAGAAGGCCAGGATATTTTAATATTATTAAATTCCAATTTATTTTCTTTTTGGTTAATGTTATTGGTTTTTAAACCTAGTCCAAGAAATTTTGCTCTGTGCAACAGTTACAAAGTTTTCTATTTTTTTTTACTTTATTGTTTGTTAGAAATCAAACCTTGCACCTCAGACATGTTAGACCAGGGCTCTACCACTGAGCTACATCACTAGCTCATTCTAATTGTTTTTTATTTTTGATGTGAGGCAGTATCAAGGTTGATTTCCTCCTACGTGGATGTCTATTTTCTCAACATCATTTTTTGTTCATTATGGTGATGCTGTTGTTGAAATCAATCGTATATGTGCAAGTACATTGTAGACTGTGTCTTTTCTTTGCACTAATTTTGATGTCTGTCTTTATATCAATACTGTATTACTTATAAGACTTTTATTCATTATGAATCTTAAAATAAAATAAATTTTAAAAACTTTCTAAGTTTTTCTTCCTATTAAAATTACTTTGGCTACTCTATAGTTTTATTGGATTATCCACATTTAATAAAAATTTAGTGAGATTTGGATAATTACTTTGTGGAAAGAATGAACATCTTAACAATATCTTATAATTCATGAAAATTACATTTTCCCCCATTTATTAACATTATTTAATTTCTCACAATGATATATTGCAGTGTTCATAGTAGAGATGGAGAATTTTATTAATTTATTTCTTTTTGAATGCTCTTATTTATACAATTTAAAAATTCTATTTCCAGTTGTTTGTTGCTAATATGATAATATATTACTTTTTTTGTATTGCTTCTGTGGTGTTGCTACATTCATTTACATTTCTTAATAGAGTAGTCTTGGAAACCCTTAATTTTCCTATAAGAATATACAGGTGAAACATTTTCTTTTATTCTCCCTTCACTCCTTTCTGAAATTTTATGATTTTATTAGTTCTGATTGTTTTATTGCCCTGAATAGGGCCTTTAGTACAATACTGAATAAAACAGTGAGGGTGAATATCCATACCTTGTTACCAATCTTAGGATTTATTTCTATTCAACACTAAGAATAATGTCAGCTGTAGATATTTTGTGCATGCTATTTATCACGTTGTGGAAATTTACTTTTCTTCCTAATGGATGTTCTTTGCTTGTTTTGAAGAAACGTTTATTTCTCAAATAAATCTTTGATAGTTTATAAACCCTCTTAGTGCACAAATGTTTCTAAAATTTATATTTATATGTAGGGACATATCTTTTTCTCAAAAAATATTTTCAATCCATTATTTTTAAAACATAATTCTAACATGCATGATAATGATGTGTATTATGTATTTTCTCTTTCTTTAACATATGTTCTTAATTTCTTTTTCAATTCAGCATTTCTTATAGACAGTATGTAGCTTTATTCAACCTAAGGGTTTTTTTTTCTTTTAAAACATGCTTTAGATCTAAAATTAGAATTTATGCACATTATTTTATGCATAATGTAACAAACACAATAAAAGAAAGGAAATTGACACCAAAGATAGAGTGAAGACATAGCCTTCTGAAGAGCAAATGAGACACAAATATAGACCAAGAATTGTGTCTTGAAAATTTTAACTTCCTAAAACGAAACTAATATAAGCTGTATTTTCTGATTATGATACAATAAAATTAGAAATTTAAAGTATTTATATAGGTAGAACTTCAAAAATGTTTTCTCCAAATAAACTCTCAAATAAAGACATAGTCTAAACTGAAATTAACTACTATTTGATGATATGTCACACGGAGGGAGCATATACCAAAGGCTGTATTATTTGGCCAAAGTGATACTAATTTGAAAAGTTGTATCATAAGGAAGCATATGCTTTAAATGAAATTTAACAAATTATGCATATAAGAAGCTAGAAAAGAAAAAAAGTCCTAAGGGAAAAAATAATAGACAAAAGTAGCCTAAATAGGAAACAAGTAGAATGTATAAATTATGAATAAAATTAAAAACAAACTCTTTATCAATAATCTAAAAATGAAGAAACTTGGGCAACCTTCAGACATTAAAAATGGAAACAACAATAAGATGCAAAAATAAACACCACTTCAGATTCAAAAGTATGTTAAACATAGTTCATGTTAAAAACTGAGAACTTTCACTTAGTGTGGTGTCACATACCCCTAATCCCTGCACTCTGGGAGACTGAGGCAGGAGGACTGCATGTTTAATCCCTGTCTGGGCAACTTAGTGACTTAGTGAGAACCCTGTTTCAAAATGAAAACTAAAAATAGGGTTGGGAGACGTTTTTCCGTGGGAAGGTCCTAGACTCAATCCTCAGTGCGCCCTCTCCTGAAAAAATAGAAAAAAAAATTGAGCAACTTTTAAAAATAGTTCTCTAGTCATGTAAATGTACAAAAGTGACCTAAAGAATGATTTAAAATGCTAATGGGAGGAATATTCAAAGTCTATCCGGCAAGGTCAGGAGAATCAGACTCAGAGTGTTTTGTGGGTAGGACTACTTCACAAGACATAACTCCTGTGTTATATGTCATTCCATTGAAATTAACAAAAATGGAATCCTTCTCTAAGCATTCTATGGATGTAAAATAATTCTGATAACAAACTTGAACAAACGTAGCACATAGAAGAAAATTCATGAACAAATATGAAAATTGCAACTGATCTATTTGCAAATTAATTTCAGAAATGTGTTAACAGAGTAATACATTATACCTAAAAGGTGTATACTGGGAATGCAAACACATTTCAGATTATGAAACATGTGCATTAATTTAATTAGTACATTAACAAATTAAAGGAGAAAAG
>RJWT010024902.1:0-16306 GCA_004365215.1 Cuniculus paca | reverse complement strand
GATTTTTGTGAAAGTTGAAAGGAAATATAACATGTTAGATTAACTACTTACGTTTAAGAAGGCTTAAAAGGAAGGGGTCATCATATCATACATGAAATACTGAAAAAAGTAGAACGGGTTTTGGTGTCCCAAGACCTTCAGTCGTAGCACTGACTGGCTACATGAGATCTGGAGGTTACCCAGCCTCTCTGACCCCTGAATTGTCTATTTTCACTTTGGGGATAACATCATCTGCTTTAAAAGTGAGATAATATGCATAGAGCACCTAATGGGGGTAGTCAGTAAATATTAGCTCCTTCCTCTTGACATTATAACTATTGCTAACTCTAACAATGTGCACAGAAAACAGCCAAGGTTTTGTGTTTATTTATTTATTTATTTTTTGCAGCACCAGGGATTGAACTAACAACCTTGCACTTGCCAGGCAGGTGCTTATGCTGCTGAGCTAAATCCCAAGCCCTTGTCTTTTTGAGACAGGGTCTCACTATGCTGTTCAGGCTGGCCTTGAACTCACTTTCTAGCCCAGGCTGGTCTCAAACTGACAACGATCCTCCTGTCTCAGCCTCCCGAGTGCTGGGACTACAGACGTGTGCCACCAGGCCCAGCTTGTGTTTTTTGTTTTTTTTTTTTGCAAGCATGTTATGCAGTTTGTTTTTCCACTTAATAGATGGAAAAACCTGAAATACATAAATTAACTGATGCCCAAAGTCTTACAGTAAGTCCATGACCCAATAATTTCTTACGTTGTTGAGAAAATAGTGAGAATATTTTCATGTGCTACAATAAAAATGCAGTTGAGTTCCAAGAAAACATTGTTTCTTCTCACTCTTATAATTTGTTGTTTCTTTTGTGTGATAGGAAAGGAACAATTTGTATCATAAGAAAATATAGACATGGGGATCCAGAATGGGATCAACAGTTACTTCTTTGTCTCTTCTGATTTTAACCGGCTTCAGTGTCTATTCATTTTGGAGAGGAGGGATGAACTTTGTGGGTCATTGGAATTCTTTGGGGTAAGCAGAAGAGACTAGAATTTTTTTAAAAGTTTAAATAGCCTCCTTGCTTATTTCTTTGCATTGACATGGGTCAGAATAAACAGAAGTTATTCTGAGTGTTCTCCAAGAGAGATTTCTGATCTGTGGGCATCTTGGAGGAAAATCAGTCTCAGCAAAAGCCACAAAAGCAAAACAAGTGGAGTCCTCGGTTTTCCTTCTGCCTCCAGTGTTTGCCAGAGTGGCCTTTCTTGGCCTCTGGTGATTCACTCATTTGTTGAGTGAGGGGATAGGACTAAGGACCTCTCAGATCCCTGCCAGCTGAAAATTCTCTAATTTATGTATTACTGTCACAAGAAAATGGCTGGCGATTTTTACTGATAAACCCATAAAATAAGCATTTCAGTCATACCAGAGAAATAAACCAGGCACAACTTAGAAGCACTTGTAAATATAAAGAATTTGCCATTCTGACCTTCCCATTCTTCATTCTTTTTGTGGTGCCGAGGATTGAACCCAGGGGCTTGCTTGTGCTGGGTATGTGCTCCTACCACCCAACTGCATATATCCCTGGCTCTCTCACCCCCATTGCAATTTTACCTTGAGACAAGGTATGGCTAAGTTGCTTAGGATGGCCTCAAACATGTGATCCTCCTGCTTCTGTCTCCTGAGTAGCTGGGTTTACAGGCCTGTACCATTGTGCCTGGCACCATTTTTTTATTAGCATAATCCATACCACCAGATGACGCAGATAAAATCTGAAAGTGGTCTTTTGCTCCAGGACGCTCTCTTGCTAAACTCCAGACCAAATTAAACAGATTTGTGTGCTGTAAATGAGGCCTAGAATAGGATTTCTAACCATTGCTCACTGAGTCTGCTCAGCTGCCCTAGCAAGATTCTCCTCCTAGGGTCAAATGCACTGATGTAAAAACTGTTTTTTCTCTAGTTTCATACTCCTCCACTCCCCGGCTTCCTTCACTGCCTTGTCTACTTACGTACATGCCAGATTCTCTGTAGAGAACAAAGAAATTCTGTGAAATCGAGCTCTTCTTGCATGGGCTTTGGGGTACAACAGATTTGGTTTTGGGTCTCTATCCTGCCACTTGTAGTTTGTGCTTGATGGTAACTCCTCTGACCATTCCGAATTTGAGCTTTTTCATCTTTAAAAAATAAATGTAAATATTTTCCTAAGATAATTCAGATCGGTTCAATTAGATTTTATATGTAAAGTATTTGATACAGTGTTAGACCTACTGCAAGAGGCTACAACATGGAATCTATTACTATTATTCATATTAAATAAGATTTCAACAAATGCTTGTGAAACAAGTAAATTAAAAAAGTGAGAACCTCTTTTTCAGTTAAATCCAGTTTGTGTTCTTTGATACATCATATTAGGTTAAGATATATTCGATGTTATCATATGGTCTTCCTTAGTCATTCTTTTAGATTCAAATGATCAAGAGGATGCCATGAAGATTATGAGACAGAGCAAGCACTTAAAAATTTGTGTCAAGTAGTGGCAGGGTGGGAGACATAGTGTGTGACAGGTACACCAGGCTTCAAGATGAACTCACCCCTGACCAGCCATGGGGCAAGAACTGGCCTTCAGCCCAGTATTTCCCATTGATGAAGAAGAGGCCTGCAATCATGATGAACACCCACACTGCCAGATTCAGCACGTTGAGGACGTTGTTGAAGCCCACAGAGTTCTTCACCCCCAGAGCAACGATGATGGTCACAATGACTGCAATCAGCAGAGCCAGAAGGTCTGGGTATGATTCTTCACCTTTCCCTAGAGGAGAAGGCATGGTTTAGTACTGTTCAGAGGGAAGAGAGGGTATGCAAACTCCTGATTTCATCTCAATATATCTGCTCTCAGTTCTGACCCTCAGAGCAGTGGTCAGTCTGGCAGGTCACGAAACTCTGTGTGTGTGTGTATACACATGCCTACATGTCCATTTGCAAACAGGCAGGTTTGGTCAATAAGTAAAAGGACTTGATATTCTGGACAAAAATTGGAATCTATAATGTGACAGTTACAACAGCACCTGTGGGAATATGGTGCACAGCATTTGAACACTGAACTATTCTGGGATATTCAGGGTGTGTACATAGGTCCAACATGTCCTGCTTTTATCTTCACTATTGTTAATTTCACGGTTTATAAAACTTCCATTACATTCCAAAAAGTTTCATTTTTACCCAGTTGTAAAATGTGTGTCTTGGAAACTATCGTAAGAGGGATTTTCTCTTCATTTTCCTGCACGTGATTGCCCTTAATAAATGACTGGCTAGCAGGTCCTGCTTGCTCGGTCTTGCCCATTGGCCAGTGGAATCCTGCCCTCTATAGGGTGGAAAAGGCATTGCCACAGCAGTCTAGGGACCTGAATTTCTGCTGCAGTTTTGCCTATAGCCAGCAGGGTGACTTTCAGTATGTTTCGTCACCGTTTTGGATTTCATCTGTAAAGTTAAGGAGATGGGCAACCTAATTTGGGGTCATTTTATGAAATTAGGATACTGAATAGGGGTGGTTTTCATACTTTTTCATACTGTTCCTGTATTTGGATGATCAGTATTTTTGTCAGTTGCTTGAGATAGAGATATCGAAGTCAAAGGGCTTTCCACAGTCACAAAATCATTCTTTGGGATCTCCGAGGAAAATTCCAAAGCTTCCTTAACTGTTGGTTAGCTTCTCATGAATATGAGAAGATAGCACAGGCATGGGACTGGAAAGGGGGCGGAAAGGGGCAGCTAGAGCCTGAGGAGTCCGGGTAGTTTTAAACGGGCTTCGGATTGTTTAGCGTTCAATCGGTTATATCACCCATCCTTGACTTCCGCTAACTGGGAATCCACTTTGTTCCTTAATATTTTTAATTTAAAAACTAACATTATGCTTATTTGTAACAATTTGAAAAAATTCAAATGAAACCACTGGAGAAATTTCTTCCAGTTCTTTTTCCTGCGTTGGTTTTATTTTTACATAGTTATTGACATGGTATTTGCACAGAATAGTTTGTGTTCTTTGATACATCATATTAGGTTAAAATATATTCGATGCTATCATATGGCCTTCCTTAATCATTCTTTTAGTTGCTAAACTCATAATATATATCCACAATTTAGTTAATTATTTGCCACACTGAAAAATATTTAGGTTATTTCTAATTTGTTTTATTACAAGTTGAGCATCTGTATTCTAAAATCTGAAATCCGAAATGCTCCTGAATCTGAAATTTTTTGAGTGGAGACATGATGCCACCAGCAAGAAAAAAACCCTATACTTTGAAACTCTGTTTCATGTACAAATGTATTATAATATTCAATAAAATGATCTCTAGGCTACGTGTGTAAGAAGTATGTAAAACATACATGAATTTTTGTTTAGATTTGGGTCCCTTCTCCAAATACCATTATATATAAGCAAATTTTTCCAAGTCTGAAAAATAAAAATCCAAAAATCTGGTCCCAAGAATTTCAGATAAACTTCTTAAAATAAGGCTGTGATGAACGTGTGATGAACCATTTTTTGTATAATAGTTTGTATAATGTTTCTATGGAAGTTAGAATAATTTCCTCAGGATGAAAAATTACATTGCAAAGACCAAAAGCATCACTCAAGGTTCTTGACATTTTGGATTTTTACAGGTGAGCCCATTTATTTGGCTCAGTAAGTTTGCATGGAGGGGAGAGGATGTAGCAGTCTCACCCAGACCATTGAGGGTCCCCACGCTGTCCACCATCCAGCGGCTGATGGTGTGGTTTGCCAATGAGTCAAACATGCTGCTCAGAGCACTGGCACCAGCTGCAGTGCCAATCAGGTACTCCAGGATCAGGTTCCAGCCAATGAAAAATGCCACGAATTCCCCAACAGTGACATAGCTGTAGGTGTAGGCAGATCCTGTGGTCTTGGGCACTCGGACTCCAAACTCTGCATAGCACACTCCTGCAGGGAACAAACATGCATAAATGGTGGACTTTAAGAGATGAGCTAGCTTCTTGGTAGCTAACAATCTTGGGTAGAAAATATTGAGTATTTTTGAGCTCTTAAAATAAATACACAAAGTTTTCTTTTTTTTTGATACCAGGAATTGAACTCAGGACCTCACACTTGCCGGGCAGGTGCTTGTGCCACTGGGCTGTATCTCTGGCCCTAAATACACAAAGTTTTATGTACAATCACATGTCATTTAATGACTGAATTGTGTTCTGAGAAAAGTGTTAAGCAATTATCTCCGTGTGAGCATTATAGAGTGTATGACACAAACCTAGATGGAATGCCTGCTGCACACTTGAGCTGTATTTGACATAGCCTGTCACTCCGAGGGTCATGAGGAACAAAACAAACACAAGAGAAAGTGACCTAAACAAGAGATGCAGCAAGAGATAAACCTGAGGTGGATGTGGCTGGTGCCAACCCAACTATTTTACAGCAATCTTGTTTTTAATAAATAGAAGGAATGCACTCTAAAATACCTATAAGTGGTATGGCATAAAAATACGTAAGCCAGTGACATAATTTGTTATTATTGATTGTTATGTACTGTACATAATCCTACATGCTGTACATTTGTATTAATGGGAGTGCAGCAGGTTTGTTTATATCAGCATCGCTGCACACATCTGAGTAACATGTTGTACTCCAGACATGGCAATGACTGCTATGATGGCCCTGGTCTATTGGAATATTTAGCTCCACTATAATATTATGGAACCATATGTGTTGTCTCACTGAACAAGACATCATTGTGTGACTGTGTATGAATCAATTCTAACCCAATTCCAATCACTTCCAACCATATTTCCCCAAAACCTTTTAACCTGAATGCCTGGGAAGGACATCAGAGCTAGTTTTCCTGAACTACAAGAACTTGACCTTTATTTAGAAAAATTCTCATTTGTTGTGTGAACTCTGTTGGGTTCCTTAGGTGGCAGATATCCTGGATACACACAGGCCTGATTCAGTGTGACCTCCACTATGGACCAGGGTCATATGGTGAAGTAACATTCTTCTACTTCAGTTTTTACAGGTTATAGAAGATGCTCTTCATTTGAGAGTGATGGTTGAAGCAAGCTATGAAAATTCTTTCTTGTTTCAATTAGGTAGATAAAAATACAAATATAAATGGTTATTAATAAGGAAAGTTAGCATATGCAAAAGATAATTTAACGAGCATTTTTGGAGCGTGTGGCAGAGTGCTAAATGCTGGAAACAGGAAAGACAGATGATGCATGTCTCTACCTTCAAGGAGAGATATGCCAGGGAATCAGCACACACAGAAGGCCTGATAAGCTTGATAATGCAGAAGTGTATGGGAATAATGAGAACAGAGATGTGAAACACGTCCTCAGCTGGTTTTGAGGTATATGGAAAAATTAATTGGATAAAGAAGGTAGAACAAGAGGCAAAGACATGGAGGGAAGACAGGATGAAATACTGGGGTGGAGATATGCACATGGGGGGTCTTAGGAGATGAGGCTAGATGGTTAAGCAAAAAGGGTTTTGCAGACAGAGTTTGAGGTCCACTTCTGCTAGAATCATTCACTGAATTCTAATTTCATGGGAAATCGGTATTTTTAACAAGCTCTCCAGGTAATGCTTGTGCTTGTTTATATTGGAAAAAAAAAACACTGGAATATTGCTTCATTGTTTGATAGAATTAGAGATCAAATTAGAAAGAGATTGAGATTATACCAAACTTCTGGGAGTTGGCAGTTTCTTCCTATGGCTGGGAACTCTGTGTGTGGGGCCAGGGATGGGGGCAGCCAGCTGGAGGACAAACATAAGACAGCCGGCAGGAAACACACCAGGAGTGGGATGTAGGGGGAGGTAGGAGGGGACTCACAGTAAACTTTACCTTCAATCCCAGTTTTGTGAAGGGCCAACCCTGAGGTTCTCGCATCACAAACCAGGGAACAATAGTTCTCTCTTTTGTGACTAAAGAGAGCAGGTTTCTTCTCCTTTTGAAGGGAGTGATATCAACGCAAGGAAGCAAAAACAGAAATGTCAAAAGCAATGGCACTGTAAATGTGGTGGAATCTCTTCCTTCCCCGCAGTTGCTCCAGTTGTGAAGATATCTCCATGGAAGGAGTCCTGCACCTGTTAGGCTGGGCTCCTGTTTCAGAACCACCCCTTTATATTCACTTTCCTTATTTGTAAAATAAAAGTGCTCCTTTAAGGATCGCCTAACTCTTACACTCCTAGGCTTCTGTCATATTGAATCTTGCTTTTGCTGCAAAATATCTTGAGTATAACTTTACTCTTTCATATCACTCACCATGCTGTCATGTGTTATGGAGATGCTCTTGGGGATAGTGAAACTCTTTGTCCACATTAAATGGCCCAGGCTTCTATTTTAATTTTTATTTCAGCCCTCCTCCCCCAATTTCATAAAATATGTTTCTGTCTCTCTCCTTGATGTCAGGCAGGCAGTTGTTACTTGTTGTTTTCATGGTCCTTACCTTGAGCGGTCAGGCCATCTCTTTTCTAAATTGCTGCTTCCAACACTGGATGTTTATGCTGCTAGAGTGAGTCTAAAATTAAAAGGAAGTGGTCTCTGAAGGAAGACCTGGAGAATTCGCCCATGAGGAGAGTATGGAGCAGATGAACATTAAAGTTTGAGGGCCTGATGTATTTTCCTAGAGGGCTTTCATGTTTGCTTTCAAGTTCTTGAGCGTTTAATCTGCACATACAGTTAGTTGCTGTGTGAGGAAGGGATTAGGAAATAACTAATTTCTCTTTGATATAGGATCCACAGGTTCATCCAACAATTCCTGAATCTGATGAGCTTATTTTATACACAAATTTGTATACCTTGATAATGTGCAAGCATTATAAATAGAATTTTTCCAAGCAGTGCACTTGAAACAGGCATCAATTTGACTGCAAATTTAATTTGGAGAGCTTGTGAGTGCTATGGAGTTTGTGCAATCTAATGTTCTTTCCAGAATACCTGATCTGCCAAATTAAATGTAAAAATATCCAATTCACTACCAGAACCTGCTTGCCAGGTATAATTAGTGACAAGCCAAGTCTTCATTAGGTCTGTGAAGGGACCAGCCCCTGCTGTCTCGAGTCAGAGGAAGAGGCCCTGGCTGATCATGGCCTAAGGAGTCTTTGGAACGTCAGTCATTCATTTCCCAAGGTCCTGCTGGGATCCTGATGACTGTAGTTTATGGAAAACAGTGGGAAAATCAATCAGCCAGTGACCATTGAAGAGAAATTTTTGTTCTGCAAAGCCATTCTTTTGGACATACTGCAAGGAATATTCTAGTATTTTTTTTTAAATCTTTCTGATTTGTTCAAATGCAGGAATCCAGGCTTTTAGTGAGCACTAGAGATTATCTAACTTGGCAATCATACTTAGTGGTGAAAAGTGAGTGTTTATAAGCCAGAATATCCTGGAAAAAAAACTAAAATATTTGGTCAATTATTCAAGTATTTCAAATTATCTAATATTTCAATCATCCAAGTATTTCAAAATATCTGGTATGCAAGAGAGGTACATTTTCTAATTTTCAGTAACAAAAGCTATGGAAAGGACAACCTCAGCTTTTATCTTAGTAACTGAATATCCATGATTAGGTTATTTACCCTCACTTGTGTGAAATGAGGTGGTCAACTAGATAAGCTTTAAGTCCCTCCTAGTGTATCTTTGGTTTCACAATGAAGGTCAACTTTTAATTATCTCAGTCAATGAGAGAAACTTTCTAGAAAACATTGCAAACCAGTAATTCTCAACAAAGGTAGTACTTCCACCTAAGAGAACATTGGAAATCTCTGGGAACATCTGTGAGTCTCATGATGATTGTAGGCACCTTTGGCATTAAATAGGCAGGGGCCTGGTCTGTCAGATATCCTGCCCTGTGTGGAATCATGCCCAGGAACGAAGCACCGTCTTGCATCCCACTTGATTCTGAAGTTTCCAATGGTTCCAAATCTGTTTATAACTTCTGAAGTGAGTGTATCTCCATTTTACATATAAATACATTTGCTTTGCATGGTTTTAAAAAATGCAATTTCTAGGACTACAATAATTGGGTAAATTGAAGGAGAGATGTAATTTGTTTTGTTTACAGTTTACCAAGAGTTGGTTATCATTTTGGAAAACCACGTCAACAACAGCAACATTATTCATGGTCTTTGAGCATCACACACAACACACCTATGTGAGTGTGCATGTGGGACAGCTGCATTCCAAGTGGTTCCACAAACGACAACTTCATTATGTCTCCTAAGATACACCTCTGCATTCACACAGAGAAATAAATATTATTTGCATTAAACATTCCTTTAATTTATCTTTTATTCTTGGGGCATATCAATTTTTGTTTTGGAAAAAGTTAAATGTGTCAGAAGGTAACATTATCTGTAGTTTTCATTCCAGAATAGTAAAGGAAGCATTACAAAGTATTTATTACCGGAAATTGTTTTACCGGGTATACTGGGGTAGAGAATTAGTATTCTAAATAGGAGATCAATGTATACATAATCTTTACTTAATTTGATAATTCATCAAGAGGTTCTTACCCTGAGTTACCACCTTACTAGTTGCCTTATGCTATTGCCAAAGTGATTTTATATTTCTTAGTTACCCATTAAGTGACTGAGGAGGAACAGACATATTGACTGCCAGAGTATCATCAGGTACTGAGAGATCAGTATAGAATTCAGTGGTGGGGTGAAAGGGGCCAACAGCGAGTGACTGCCAACCGCACGATGGCAATATTTCCATTAAAGTTGTTCTGAGACAGACATCCACATCCTTGAGAAACAGGAAGGATTCATTTCAGCAGGCTCCTGGGAATAGGAGTGACTCCTCATAGCCTGCATCTCTGTACCTTTCTCAATCACCCCTTCTTTTAGCATATTGTAAACATTACCCCTTTTTACATTTTAAAAAATCTGAACTGTTTTGTTTTATTTCTATACCCAAAATTATGCATGATTAACTTGAGAAATCGCCAGAAGTCAAACATAGAGAGAGGACTTACATATTGAAAAGAGAGGTAGAACAAGGTACCAGGAGAGTTCCGTTTGAGAGGTCTCTATGAATCCCTTCTTATGTATCCCTGATGATGCATGCTTTGGGGTTCAGAAAAAATATGGTCTTTTCCATGTGAATTTCTTTCCAGGTCAGAGTCTTTGGTATGTAGGAAGGTTCAGTGCTGCCACAGGACCTGCATGTGATGCTGAACTTCCAAACTGTGCCTCAATATAGTGCTGCCCATTGGCAAAGACAGTCGCCATGTGTTTCTCCCCTCTAACCTCATCATGCCATTCACAACCAGGCTTGACTTTCTATGACCCTCTTAGAACCAAGGGCAAAGCTTCTCTATCCTCAGAAGGGGCGAAGGAGAAAGACCCAGCAGGAAGTAGGCAAAAAGGAGAATGACTTCTCCCTTTAAGAATTTTATTTCCCTCCACATTCCACACAAGAAAACTGTTAGATAAGTAAGTTCTTCTAAATAAGTGCACATTCTTCTGGAAGGGTTAAATCTAGTGATTACTCACACTTGAATGCCAGTTACTCTACACTACCCCGTGAGCACATAGTTAGCTTATTTTAACCAGTTCCCTAATCAACTTACTAACCGAGCAATTTCCTAAGTAACTTCTGACTTACAAATTTTCTTTCTTTATGAGACATGGATTATTATCTACTCAATCAGACACTGAAGTCAATCCCAGAGTCACAACCAGGAAGTATGGCAGATTTCCAGACCTTGAAGCTTGTGTATTCTAACCAGGAAGGTGTTTAATAAACAGTTGACTCCACACAGCTAGTGTTTGGTATCACAGAGTATCTATGAAGTGCTCCCGTGGTCAAGCTGGGTGAGCACGGCTCATTAGGGAGCAAGCACATTCTTTGGTTGCAGGAGAAAGTAGGAGATGGAAGGTAGGGTTGGGCTTGTGAGCTGCATCTTGAAGAGTGAGCTGGGATTTTCCCCAGTGGAAAAAAAAGGTAGAGGCAAGGGTAGTTTCAGGCAGATGGAAAGGTACACTGGAATGCAATAGGAAGGTGATTTTGGGAACTGCAGAAGATAGGCTGCAGAGGTGAATCAAGTGAGTGGGAGGCAAGATCATTTTAATAGATTGGTAGAATCTTGTGGCAAAAGGACTGTATAGTTCGCTTGCTTCTATAGTTTAAAACAATTCTTTCATTCAAAGTCTTATTTGGGGACCTAATGTAAAAATAAGTAGAAGCAGGGTAGTGTGTTTGACATCACAGGAGACTGGAGGATGGTTTGTCAGGATCTACTTCATCCACACATTCCTAGGGCCCTGGACCCCTCTCTGTGGACCCATGAGCTGTGCTGAGCATGGGAGAGGAGAGGCCTGTCAATTGCTCTTCAGGACAGTTTCTTTATTTTATGAACAATGCAACTGAGCCACAGGCTTGAAGTCACATACTCATTCAGTGACAGAGCTGCAGCTAGAACCTAAGTCTCTAGATATCCAGTTCTGGTATCTTTCTTCATTCATTCACTCATTCATTCATCCAAGACATTTATCAGGTATCATCTGTGTGTGTCCACATTAGATTGTAGGGACAGGAAGGTGAGCGGGAAGAATGCAGTTCCTTTTCTTGTGAGTCTTGTGGTTTACTTGAGAAAACAGACCAGAAAACCAACCAATCAGAGAACTGTCCAAAGGGAAATAGATATGAGAGCAAGTGGAGCAGGCTGCCCAAGAAAAGTTTGCCAACTCTGGGTCTTGTCTAGGCTTCTGGGAAGGGCAACAACTTCAGTTTTGGTCAGTGGTTTAGTCTGGTTGCTTTTGAGTGATGGGCTGGAAGACACAGCTATTAAGCCTGACTGATTATTTTGAATTTTGTGTATCTAGAATACTTCATATTGGGGAAGGAGGGAGGCTGGGTAGGCTGATCTGGCAAATGGATGAGGTCGGCAGTTCTTCCTCTTTGAGGTCACTCTTCTCAAGTGCCAAGCATTAACCATCTGCCAGACATAAGATGGAATCTACCACTAGACTACACTGGTGAGAGTCACCTGAACATCTCTTTAAGAACACTTCTGTGAGAACTTGTTCCAAGCAAGCAAGCAAGCAAGCAAGCAAGCAAGCAAGCAAGCAAACAAACAAACAAACAAAAACAAAAAAAGAGCTTGGGGATGTAGGGATATAGCTCAGTACAAAGACCCTGAGTTCAATCCTCAGTCACACACACACACACACACACAGTCCTCACCAACATAGAGTTTTGCTGAGACGGTCATTACTCATTTTCTTAATTTTCATAAGACAGTTTTGTTTCTTTTACAAATTCATAGCAGGACTAAGGCATCGTATGTATTGCTGTAGTTGCTAGTCCTACTGACTGGGAATGGGCCATGAGGAGAAATCACAGGACCTCAGAGGGAAATGGAGTGTGAGTTCTCTTGGAAGTGCTTTCCTGGTGACACTGAATGCCAGATGGCAGGTAGCGAAGTGTCTCTGCCACTGCTGTCTCCCTCGAGAAGCAGGTTGCTGTATTCTGAGAAGCACCTCTCTGTCCCTGAGTCATGTGGGCTGGACTCAGACAGCTGCCCTTATGTCCTCTCCCAGATGCTCTAGGTTTCTTTTTCAAGAAGTGATCTGCCAGGCTGTCTCTTTCTCCTCCCTCACTGCTTCTTTCTTTTCTACCTAAGCGAACTCTGCTGCTCCCTCGCCTGCCAAGAAGGCCGGGGCAATTTTTACAAATGTGTCTGGAAGAAAAGCAATTTGTCTGGGAATGCCTGTGTTTCTTTGTGTCCAAGAAAAGGCTTATGATTTCTCTGCTAAATCAGGTCCCAGGTGGACAGAAGAGCGTGTGTTTAGGGGATGGGCAGTGTCATCTATCAGTGAGGGCACGATGCTGTTAGTTATGGAGGCTGACAGGGCTTCAATTAAAGTTTGGCAGGGAACAGAGAACTCCCAGGTCCCCAGAACCACAGCACCAATATATCAAAATAAAACAAGAAGGACAGAAGCTGTCCTTATAGTTAGAGAAATGACCCCTAAAGCAGGTCAAGGCAGCTTAATAATTTGCTGATTAAATATGTGACTAGCCAGTCTGTTTATTCTCTTTTCTAGATCTCCCTCTATGAGAATATTTTAGAGATTATTGGAGATACAGTTTTCACAACCTAACAAATTCAAGTATTTTATTCCCCGGTCATATTATTTGGAGTAATTATCATTGATGTAGTGATCTTGTCATTGCATCCAACTAAAGGATCCACAGGTAAGCTGTTCTCTGAACCAATCTTCAGGCCCAGATCGCTCCAGCATCTAGCCTTAGTTTCCTCCCGAAAAGGTCAACAGTGATAGCCTCTGCACAGGTTGTTTTGAGTCTTCAAAGCATACATAGACACATCCTGGCATACGGAAGGCCCTTCTTCAGTGGGAGCTGTGGCTGTTATTTGCAGGTGAGGAGCATTTGCCTTGGCAGTGGGATAAAAGAGATCGGAAAACAAGTATTGTTAGTTGATGGAACTTCAGCCTCAGTCACGGCGGGATTTTGTGTATTATCTAGAGTAGTGATGGCAAATCTTTTAGAGACAAAGAGCCCAAACATCAACTCAAAACCCACTTATTTATTGGAAAGTGATGCTGCTGGGGGCCTCGGCTCGCACACTGATAGAGAGGGCTCTGCGTGCCCGCTGTGGCCCATGTGCCATAGGTTTACTACCACTGATCCAGAGTCTAGACCAGGCCTTGTGTGTGCTTCATGCACTTCTGATAAAGAATGTCGAGAAATCTCTTCATGTGTTTTAAACATTGAATCTAGAAACTTCTCGTTCTGCTCCATGATTTCAATTAGAAATTGTGAGGGTGAAGAGAAATTTTCCTTTTTTTTTTGAGTCAGGGTCTTGCTATGTAGTCCAGTTCGCCCTCCAGTTTTTCTTGCTAACCTCTCTTTATGAGACCTGCTGCCTCTTGTCCAGGTGACTCTGATAACTGAACCGAGAAGGCTTTGTGCAGAAAGGACAAGGAGAGTAGGCGCCGAGGTGACAACAAGCAATTCTCTCTCATCTAGGTATTTCCCAACTCCTCCCTCTCACTGAGCAGGCAGGAACCATTTCTGAAGCAGATGAAAGTGGCACTAACAGTGATGACAGATCTCAGAAGGTGTAGTGCAGGGACAAAAGCATCACCTCTTACACTGAGATATGTGCAAGGTTAAAGGTGCATGCCTGAAACCAACATGTTCATTTTAATATTAAATTCATTTATGGATGATGAATCCAAGATCTAGACAAGTCATCAGAACTTCCTAATATTTACCAGTTTTTACAGTAAATGTAGGCAAGGATAACATTTGTATGGATGTAGGGAGGAAGTGATGTGTGAAAGGGTGAGGCGTGACTAGCCTTGGTCCTCTGCCACACCCTTGTTGCCCTGTGGGCTGAAGGAACAATACCTTGGCATGTCTATATCTTTCAACCAGTTTGTGAAGCTTTAGGTTAAGTACATTTGACAGGTCGTGGGAAGAGTAAGTAGCAGAGCAGGTCTTAGCATGAGACAGTTAAGCTACAGGTACTAATTGCCACTGGCTTCCAGATGATAGATGGGATTGTATATGCATGAGCTGAGATGATAGATCTTTCTTTACAAATCTTAACTCATGCTATACACAATGTAACTCAAGCTCTTTGTTTTGTGTAGGAGGAAACAGAGATTGCAAGATGTGGAAGACTAGTTGGGGGCCCAAGCTGCTGAGTAGCAGGAACAAGGGCTCGGTCTTCTAGCTTTGGATCCAGGCCTGGTTGTCTCGGCAGTGCTCAGGGTTACCTCATGGGTGCTTGACTTGTTTCTTTGCAAGGACATTGAGCCCTTTGTCTCAGAGTCCTTGTGTTTGGTAGCAACTCCTGCCTTGCTGAGCCCAGAGCAGGTGGTCATCCCTTCCCACAGCCACAGTGGGTGCTCTTGGTATGCTGTGTCCTCTCCACCAGGCACTGCAGAAGATGGAAAAGGAGCCCAGGTTTTCCTGGGTGGGCTGCTGGAAACTTATTTTCACCACTAGCAATTTGAGAAATTTGCAAATTTCTATTGCAGTGTGCTCACATTCTTTGAACTGATAACTGACATCCTTCTTACAGGGCTGTCAATCAAACTTTATATATAAGAGATCTGTGAACTTCACAGCACCTTTCTCTCCTCATTGCTGGCAGGTGAAAAGAAGACGCAGAGCTTGGAAGACACTTTTGTGACCTCACTTATAGAAGTTTTGGTCTAGAAAACTTCTCTTGTAATCAACAGCACAGAGTGAAATATGGGCTCTTTTGACATTCCCTCCTACCAAACACTGAGGGTTTCTTTAATTCATTCGATTGTCTTTGTTGAGTTCTTAAGTTTGGGCGTATGGGTCTTCACGAAGCACCTTGAGGGTTATCATCTCTGGAGCCAGGCAAAATGAAAAATTTAGGCTCACATTTTGCTGGTGACCACCCTGTGCCCCTGGCTCTGAAGTCTCCGGGCTTCAATGTTATGTCTTGCAAAATTAGTATCATAATGGCATTTATTTTGTAGGGTTTGTTAGAAGGATTAAGCAACTGATGTTCAACTATCACCAAGCACATCAGAAGCCCTTGGGACTTTAGCTGTTATGATCAGACAAAAAACAGGGACAGTAATATCTACCTGGCAGGCAGGCTGAAAGGATTTAACAAAGTAATGTGAGCACAGTGTCTGGTACATAGTATTTGTCTAATAATAATAAAAATGATAGCAGTAATAATAAGGCCTAATATTTACAAGTGTTCGCTAAGTTGTATCTCTTACTTTATAAACATCAGGCATAGCGGCTATTCTTAGTAAGAGTTCAATAAACTGCTGTACATCTGGGTAATATTTTGGAGAGCTAGTCATCCCTAGATTTGAGGCTAGGCGTGCATTTGTTCCTCTTTGAATCTTCTCCCCACCCTCTCAATATTTCTACCCCTCCTCCATGCAGAATAGTTTTCAGAAGTGTCTTGGGGGCAAACAAAAGCAAATCTGTGAAATGAGTGAGTGACCTTAGATCACTGAGGCTTGCAAAGCTCCACCCCTGCTGGTTCCCCTCGAGTTTGGCTTCAATTTGAGGAGGGAAAATAGTTCGTTATTATGAAAAGTATAGCAAGGGAATGCATCAGACTATGTATGGAATCTATATAAACTCTGACTCTTTAGCAATCTTCCCTTGGTCATGAAAACCCAAGCTGAGATGAACCAGAATGGACGACCATGAGCTTTGGGAGGACTCAGAAGCAGCCCAGGGAGGGAGCTGGCAGTCTCACGTGCAGAGACAACTGCTCAGCAAGCTCTGGCCCCAGGGTTTCCCACACCACTGCCTCAC
>RJWT010024901.1:0-16304 GCA_004365215.1 Cuniculus paca | reverse complement strand
TCTTAATTAAGGACGCTTTGTATAACTTCTTTATCATTTCTTAGAAGGGATATATATATATATATTCCCAATTTTTGTAAAAATAAAATCTATAATTTTTGCATATATACTTCAGGAACTGAATGAAAGCATTAATGTCTGTTTGGAATCTTTATAAGTAAAACGGTCCATTAAGGTAATAAAATGTTGGCAAAGGTGTCACCTGTCTTTCCTGAAGACTTATGAGTCACAGTCCTCTGAGACTGTCTTAGTTACTTTTCAGGCTAGTTGCTTTTAGAGACAAAATACCAGACACCCACAGTTAAAGGAGGAAATGTTTATTCTAGCTCACAGTTTGTAGCGGTTGCAATCCATGGTCTGCGGACTCCAAGGCAAGTGGCATGGTGGAAGGGTATCATAGAAGAGAAAGTTCATGGCCGGGCAGGCAGGAGGCACCAAGTAGGAAGCAACAGCAAGGTAGCAGGGAGCAGCAGCCTGCCACCCATCTTTCTCTTTTGTCCTAACCAGGCTACAGGGCTGGGGATTTAGCTCAGTGGCCTAAGTGCCTGCCTGGCAAGCGTGAGGTCGTGAGTTTGATCCCTGGTGCTGCAAAAAAAAAAAAAAAAAAAATCATATAACCAGGCTACAAACCTTCTGGGTAGTGTCATCCACATCAAGAATGGCCCTTCCCATTATCCACATCCAGAACTACGATAAATCAGTCAGTGAACTAATTTAGTACCACGCATCCTCAATCCCAGTATCACACCTGTCTGGTCTCTGAACTAGACCTTTCCCCTGCAACTAGAAGAGAAAAAACTCCCCAAGTAGATCTGTTATTCACACCCCGGGGAGCCCAAAGTTCAACAGGAAGCCAGTGGCTGCTTCATGCAGCTCGACCAGCTTGCAGCTGCCCCGACACTGCTCAACCTGCAGAGCTGGTCCCACCTAAAACCACAAGAGACATGCTGTGCCTGCCAGCACCCCTGCACCCAACTCTGCCCTCTCTCTCACCTAGCCTTAGACACCCTACTCAGAAACCCCCCCTACCTAAACTGCCCTGTAAAACATGCCCTCTCCCCTCGCGCAGGGCCAACGGTCTTTTCGCTCTTGGGTGACCTCATCTGGCCGTCAATAAAGTCCTCGAATGTGGCTTCAGCTTTGCCTTCCTCAGCGGTCTCGGTTGTGCCTCGGTTTCCCTAACAACACCCTTAATTCACATTCATGCACCCTAGATCCACCACCTCTGGAAAGTGCCACTTAGGACCGCATGAAGGTTTGGGGTGACATCCGGTTTCAAGCCACAACAGTGATAGGTGCACAAGAGTACGTCCTGCTCAGGGACCAGTGATAGAGCGGTCTGTGTGAGGCAGAGGATGATGGGTTCCGCCCGTATGAAACTCAGCGTGGCGCCTGCCCAACAGGGTGCTGGGCCCTGCAGCAACAGCTCGGCCCTCCAACACCGACTTCCGCGTTCTTCTTCCAAACCGGAAATTGAACTTCCCGCTTGCCTTGCGCGCCAGCATTCCCCCAATCAGCTGTCTGCCCGCCCTTTCAAACTCCACCCTCTGTCAAACCTAATAAAAGCCGGCTGCTTCTTCGCTTCAGCGGGATCTTGCGCTCTTCCGCGGCCTTCCCGTTCCTACAATAACAGTTTTTTTCTTTTCTTTTAGAAAGCAAAACAGAAAAAAGCATAGAAATAATACAGAATTAAAAAAAAAACTATTAGAAATCAACACTAGTTAATACATTCTATATTGTTATCTTAGAAGTAGTTGTTCAGGTTGCAAGATCAAGGCATTAAAAAAATGATCGAATAATTTTTCCTGCCTTTGCTTCTCTACTGCACCGAAGAAAACCTATCAGAGGATACCAAAGGTAACCATGATTTCAACATCAAGTTTATAATTAACTGCAAGTGTAAATTAATAATTTCAATTCGGAAAATAGTTCAAAGGTTGCAAAGTTGTCTGATATTTTAAACACTAATGTATCAATTTGCTGGAGACATGTTAATTTTCATAGTGTCATGCCATGGATTTCTTTGCAAAAACTATTGGGAATTGTTTTTCACCATATTTCATTAACTAAACAAACAATTCTAAAAACTTGAATCGGGCTATCATTATCAGCAAAAATTTATGGTTTGGTGATAATTTCACTCATAAAACTAGCCTTTGTTTCTGATCTTCAGTGTTTGATAAGAATAAAGCATCAACATAAGATATTCAAAGTTATATATCAATATTTTAATGATGTGTATATGCTACTTCTATGGTTAAGAGTTATTTAACTTTATACTAATAGTATGGCTGAGGGTTATATAACTTTGGATTAATACATTTTCTTTGTGTTATTTTAGTAATTTTAACCTGATTTCATATTGCATTATAACTGAAGAAAACATCTATCAACAAAATCACAAAACATAGCACAAACTAAAATGCATTTTATTAAATATTTACTACTCAGTATGTTTATAGTGAGGAATATTGTGAAAATTTTAGTTTCATCACCAGTTGAATTACATTATTGATATAATAGTTATTATTACCATGATATAATGCACAGAATTTGATAATTTCCACTTTAGCCAAGAGATTATCTTTGATTTGCTTTTAATAAAAGAAAGATTTCCTGAGCAATCTGATAGCTTTCCCAAGCTTATCAGAGGGCATTAATATACTCAAGAGAATATTGGATTGTTAGAACGTTTAATAACCTTCATTTGCATGTGATTATTTACATTCATTTATTTTGTATATTAAGAATTATGCTGAAGAATTATTTCAAGCCTCAGTTTTTCTCATAAGGTGCTTATAACTAAAGAAATGCGACAGAGTGTCTGTTGGTTTTATATATATAATAATTGAAGACTCAAGGTTCTGACTGCCCTGAACTATAGGCTGGGGGCGTGACTTGCAGGTTTCTGAAAAACTTCCACTGCCTCCAGCGTTGTACTCGACCTCTGCCTGACACTCAGCATTCATTTTCTACACAGTATTGCCTTTTATCTCAAATTAAAATTATATCCAGATAAAGGTATCTCAGGGACAGGGTTGCATTGACTTACTCATGCTAAAATAGACATTATTGTTGGAAGATTCTCTGAGAAAAAGATTGTTTGTTGATTTCTGGCTTATTTGAATCAGGAGTGTGTTGGGAGGGAGGCTTCCTCCCTGAAGTAGATGAACAGAAAACACAGCAAGACAAATGCAATTGGCCTGAAGAACAAATTTAAGTTTCTGTACAAATTTAAGTTACCTGGTCCTAACTGATCAACTACCTCAAGAGTTCAAAGTAACTTCTAAATAATGATAGTAGGGCAAATGTATACTTATTCACTCCTCCTTAAAAAGCCACACTAATAATACTGACATTTCCATTTTTTTAAAATTCTCAATGAAATAGTGAATGCCCACAGCCATAACCCAAAAGTTATACCCTTCTTGAAGTTTATCTTCTAAATAGTGTGAAATTGACACTAAAACAAGTGAAGAACACACATTCTCAGACTGAGCAGGAAACATAATTCAGTTTTAGAGTCACAATTTCCCTGTGGGTGTGCGCTAGAAATGATAGAGTTGCAGTGGAGGTTGAACTGAAGGAGAATTCATATCACTAACATGACTTTCATGTGACCCTGATCCAGTCATGTAGCTCATAGAGATATCAGAGGGGAGGTAAAGGAGGGGCAGAGAACAAACAGACCCCTTACAGTTACTGCAGATGCAACTGGCTTTCAGGAAAGGAGAGATGATAAAAGCAGACGAAGGAAGATGCACTAACAGTGTGATTCAATGAGACGTTTGGAATGAGAGAGCGGTCTGTAGGAATTATAGACTATTCCCACTTCCTGCCCCTCTTTGTAATGCAGAAGGAATTGAATTTGTGCATAGACGCGAGCAGGAAGAACAAAGAGAAGAGAAGCGAAAGTCAGATGAAAGATAAAATATACATAAAAGGGGGCTCGTTAAAAAAGACAACAAAAATTAACAAAAATGGTAATTTGTAATCTCAGAGTAATCACAGGAAATGTGATTTATTGCTATATTCTTTTTTAAGGCTCAAGAAAAAGACTCAAGGATTCAAAGAGACTACAAGACAATACCTGAAAGAGAAAAAGCAAGCTGGCTGTGCACAGAAAATCAAAGAAGTATAAAATAGAAAGTGTTACATGGATGAAAGAGCACACTAGAAGTGCCAGCAAATAAAGTAAGTATGACTAAACCCTTTCCTCTCAATACGATCTCAAATGTGTGAAGAGAAAAGACATAGAAATTATTGGGGAGAATATATGAATATATGACACAGGGATCCAGTATATAAGCAGAACAATGGAACTAGAAACTGCTGAAAAATATAAGGGGAATCTTTTTCTGATAAATTTGTCAAAGTGTAGATTGAAAATGTACAGTATCTGGGAGAAAAATAATTGAAACAAAATAGTCGACAATGAAATTCAAGAATAAAGCAACAAATTGTGTATGCATATGAAATGAAAAACAAGTCACCTACAAAAAAAGAAAATCAGATTGATTTCAGAATTCTCCAGCTTCATTACTGAAAAAAAAAACAGGACTTAACATATTCAAAAAATTGACAGCATTGGGAGGGAGTGGAGAAGAAAATATAATAAAGAATTTATACCCAGCAGCGTGTTTATTTAGGTATGAAGGCAAGGGACAGAGTCATGCATGCAAGAATTCAGGAATACAGCACTAAAGAGCCATGGAGAAATAAGAAAAATTTTAAAATACTGGTTATCAAATTTTAGTCAAAATATTTACATTAAAGTAACTACTTTTAAAATAAAAAGATTGGATTAGGCACAGTAGGGCTGATTATTCATCACTTTTATATATAGCAGTAAGATCAAGTCACTTGGAGAATTATGATTACAAAAGAGCATATAGATCATATAAAACCTAATGATAATAAAATTTGGGATAGGGAGTTGGAGAAGTAAAATATGTTTATTTGCTCACCGTTCATAACAGAGTCGATTGCTACCTACTAAAATAATAAATGTGACCTGGGAATGGAGCTCAGTGGCAGAGCATGTGGCTAACATGCATGAGAACCTAGGTTTTGGGATTGACAGTGAAAAAAAATTTAGAGAACAATATGATATATGCATGATAAACACATGTCAACTTTTTTTTTTGGTACCAGGGATCAAATTCGACCTCATGCTTGCCAGGTAGGAGTTATGCCACTGAGCTAAATCCCTGGCCCACATATCAACTTCTTAATTCTGTTATGAACTCCCTTTTATGTGAATTTTGGTGAAAAGAGATGCACCTGAATTTTAGTAGTTCTTTTATTCTTACCACAATTCATTTTCCTTCTCTTAAATACAATGAAATAAAATGTCCTGTAAAGTAACAATAGCAGGGACAGTTTGGTCCAAACTTCTGACCAGTCTTTCTGCCTTTAGACGCGGTACTGTGCATATAATGGTTTGCAGTACAGACAGACCTTGGAGATGGGTTTCAGATCATGACTCTACCACCTGCCAATTGTGCCTTGTTACCAAAGCTGTTGCACCTTGCTATTTCTTTTTATTAGAAAAGTTAGGATAAATATAACACAGAGGTCACAGGATTGTTCAAAAGATGAACATGCCTATTGCCATACTGTTAACTGCCCTTAGCATATAGTGACTAATGAATATTTTACTTTCTGTGCTTTTTAATATTTTACGTTTAATTGAATTAACATACATTTGGGAAATCACGTCATTATTTATAAAAAATAAATATTTTGAATCCAGCAAGATGACAAACTAGGACACAACCGAATTTTCTAACATAGTTTTCTGCTCTCATTGTTGAATTATGTCATCACAACCTTCAAGAAAACCTCCACCACGATTTATTGGTACAATATGTAGCAATTCAGTATGGCTGAGACATTAAAAATCTATCAATGGGTATCCATGGGTATGTCCGTTGATAAATTACGCTTTATCCATCTTTCCTTATGACTGGAATTTAACAAAAAACTGGTGTTACATCAGAAGTACTTTATCTTTGTATTTATCTTTTTGTTTCGCTCACAGAATTGATCCCTATATATTTTTTTATTTTAAAAAGCAAAACAGAAAAAAGCATAGAAATAATATAGAATTTAAAAAAACAGTCAGAAATCAACACTAGTTAACACATTGCATATTGTTATCTTAGAAACATTGTTCAGGTTAGAAGATCTAGGTATAAAAAATGATCAATCAAACAGTGACAGCACAAACTGTTCTTTTTGATGAACTAACAGATTAGTAGTATAGTTATCTATCTTGCACACATATACATGCATACAGTTATATGTGCACACCTACATACATATAATCTTTTCCTTCCATTTCTCCTGATCCCTATGTATTTTTAAAGATGAATTTCAGTGCAATAAAGTTAGTTGAAATATTGTAGAGATAATTAATCATAAGATAAATAATTCTACCAAGTTTCCTAGTTTATAGAAAATATAGCTCATGGTATAGTGTACACATGAAAAGGTGTGGAAATTGTTCTAGTTACTCTCTTATTCAACAAATGTTTACTGAGCATCACACAGTGTGAAATACATACTAAGGCAAAGAGCTGTGGACAGGGTTGATGTGATCCCTGTTTCATGAATCTTCTATCTGGAGATTAAATACTTTCTGTTACAATTTCATAAGTAAATTTTTGCGTATCTTATAAAACATTTTCTCTCTATAATATAAGCTAATAATATTCACTTCACAGGGTTGTTTTGAAAAGTAAATGAGAAATCATTTGTGAAGTCATAGTATATACATTGTGGTCTCCCTCTAGATATTTTTCTTTAATGTATGTTAAGTGTTTGAAAATAAATCAGTTTGAAGAGAATCACTTCAAAGTCATTCATACTCAGGTATTGCTTTACATTAAATGACACTTTGAGATGAATTCTACTATTCAGTAACCTCCATCTATTTTTCTAACCAGTGCAGTATCAAATTAGTAAATCTTAATGACTATTGACATTTCAAGATTAGTTCCTGAAACTGATTTTGTACCATCAATTGTTTGTTAATAGATATGAAACAACTCAAAATTGCTCAGCATTAGCAAAACACCTGCTCATCTCAAAGAAATTTCTAGAAAACATAATACCTTGCACTTAGAACTATAGATGATGTTATAGGGACATAGGTTGGGTGCCAGTGAGACTATTAAATTCTGAAATAAATTGAACTTTGAATGGGTATGTGAAACCATAGAACTTAATGTCTATTCCTTTCAACTCTGAATGTTCTAAAGGAAAAGGTCATACTTGTATTCACGTAGACTAGACCAATGAAACTAAACGGCTCAAAAATAATCTCACCCATATGTGGCAAACTAGTTTCAATAAAGGCTCCAAAATAAACAGTAGGTAAAGGGTAGATCCTTTGATAAATGGTACTGTGAAAATGATATACATATGCAAAAAATTGAAATTATATCATTTTCTTGCACTACACAAAACTATCTTCTCTTATTTATACACAAAAATGAATTAAGAACACATCAAGTACTGAAATATAAGACCTGAAATCACAAAATGATCAGAAGAAAACATGGGATGAAAGCTTTTTGACACTGATCTTGGCAATGATTCTTTGGGTGTGTTTTTTTTGTTTGTTTGTTTTTGTTTCTTTTGGTGTTTGATCCAAAAAATATAGGCAACAAAAGCAAAAAGAGAAAATAGTATTACATCAAACTGATTGGCTTTTATACAGCAAAAGAAACACTAAAAGATGAAACGGTGGCCTATATACTAGATGAAAATACTCACAAAAATATCCAGAATGTAGAAGAAACTAGTAAAATTCAATACCTACAACAAAAGCAAAGCGGAAGCTCTGAATCACCCAATTTAAAAAATGGATAAAAGATCTGACTAGACGTTTTTCTAGAGAAGTCATACAAGCTGCCAAGGAGTGTATAAAAAGATACTCAGCATCACTATATTCAAGGACATACAAATTAAATCACAAACTGATGCTACCTCCTGCTTGTTAAGGGTGGGTATTAGGAAAAAGTCAAAAGATAACATGTTGGCAAGCACGTGGAGAAAGGGAACCCTTGAACACTGCTGGGAAGAAAGTAAATTGGCACCGCTTTAATGAAAAACAATGTAGAGGGTCCCCAAATAATTAAAGTAGAATGATCAGATAAGCAAATAAAAAATGGTATAGCTAGTGAAAGGAGTGATTATGATAGGTGGAGAGGCAATGGAAAAATAAACACAGAAGCGGTTTAGGATACTACATTTCTTTCTTATTTTTGGTTTCCACCTTGCTAGAAATTTAGGAGGGAATCATAACCCAAAGAACATAAGGGCCTCACTGCTTTGGAGGTAAATACAAGAAAAAAATAATGAAGAAAGCAATCTTGAGAGAAAAAGTAGAAAACTTTTATAAGAACACAAAACCTTGAGCATGTGAGCCTCTCAAAAGTGCTTAAATTCTCAGCAGGTATCCTTAGAATCGTTGTGTGTGTGTGTGTGTGTGTGTGTGTGTGTGTGTTTCACTTGAAATGGATAGACTTATTTCTTCTTCTTGGAACTCTTCAAATCTGTGAACATCATCTAGTGGGTATCAGAACTAAAAATCTTCAGTAGCATTTCTAAGAAGATTTGTTCTGCGTCCCAAGTTATCCAAAATTCACCAAGGAATTGAACTGTCCCCTATTGGACCAGAACATCATAAGCTCTCTGAGACTATGAGGAATGCCTATATTTAGATTTCTGTCAGGTAGCTTCCTCTTATTTCTTTCATGCCCATATGGTATATTAACAACAAAACAAACCAGGTACCATCTCTATGGAAACAAGCACAGATGTACACCCATAGAAAGTACTCACCAGTGGACAACATTGTATTCTTTAATAAATTCAAATATTTTGCTGACAATTCTTTCTCCTTGAAATCACAGATTGTTTTTCATTCTGAGAGTCACTTTCTTCCCATTAATAGACACAGATAGGTTTCCTTTGTGCTACTGCATTGAGATTCAGAAATAAGATTCGTCTGAAAAATCCTATGCTGTGGAGTAATTCATCTGCGATCACCATTTGGAGCTTTTTATTCTCCCAAAAAAGGTCACATCATTGTCATATGGCTGACATTGCTCTTCTTTTTTTGTATCAAGCATTTTCTTTTGGAAACATTTTTCCTGGATGGACCAAAATATATCCATTTCATACGTCTGAATCTTACACAACTCTGTTTTAACAATTATTAAATACCACCTAAAAATTTCCTATATTCACTTAATATTCATACCCCCTCTCCAATATTTCAGTGAACAAGATAGCCCTCTCTTCTTTCTTTCTTCACTGTGTTGTTCATGTGGATATGGTATTTAAAACCTGATCTGGGAAATAGATTTTACCAGCCTAAGTGTCTAGGTTGGAGATTTTTTTCCTCTACTTCCGGACTTTACTGAAGAAATATCAGTAAGTGATAGATAAGTTATCTAAAGCATAACACTGCAAGAAGTTAGCATATGGATTTATTTGGTGGCATAAGGAACCCATTTTGGATGGAGCACATTTTTATTGATAACCTATTATATATTAATACATGGTGCTGATGGATGTTTTTAAATTTACTGATAACATTCACTTCAGTTTGGAAAAATTTGAATCCCTTGGATGGGTGGATGGATGGATGGATGGATGGATGCATTGATGGGTGAATGGATGAATAGATGGATAGGGTAGAAAGAAGCTCAAAGAAAATGCAGAATAATGCAATAGGTGAGCATGAAACTTTACAAATGCTTTCTGCTTGCCAATTGTAGCTCTTTGGAGAACTCAGTAATAATAAGCAGACTGCACACACACAGGTGCTATGAAATCCTTCACCCACTTTTAGTCCCCAGATGAGTTAAGACAAAAAAAAAAGACAAAATGTTTACAATATTTCCCTGGTATAACTGATTTCTGCTATGGAAAATAAAACAAAAAGTCTGAACATATAAATCTCTGGTCCCATGAATATTATCCATAGGAAAATTGAAATTAATAATAAAAAACAGATACATGGTATCATTAAATTTCTATATCAAAAATAATGATTTGGGCCATTAGTAATGTTAATGAGTTATAGAATCTTGCTAACAATTAGCACCCATTGATCATACAAAAATTTTCAGAATTTTTATAGCTTGTATTATATCTAATGATTCTTATTAGATAAAGGTTCATAATTCTTAAGAAATTTTCATAAGAAACTATTCCACTGGAAGAAATTTTATCTTCAAATTATGTGTACAATTTAAGTTTAAGTGGGGCAAAATACAGATATATGTTAATGAAATATTACTGTTATGGTTGATACATTGTGTCAACTTGAGAAGTTTAGAAATTTAAGAGATTCAGCAGGGAGCCAGGGTTCTTACTTTGTAAATATCCTCATCCTGTGCAAAGGAGGGCAAGAAGATTTTGTGAGTGCTACGCCCACCCTGAAGGAGGGGTGGTGGCCTGTATACAATATAAGGGAGAAGAGGCTTTTTTTTCCCCTTTTGCTCTGGCTGCTTTTGCTTGCTGCTGCCTTGAAATGTTGCCCCAGTGCCATGTCACCCTGCCTTGGAGCCAGCTGATTATGGACTGAAACCTCCAAAAACTATGGGCTAAATAAACCTTTCCTTCTCAAATTTTGGGTGTCAGGTGTTTTTCCCAGCAACCAGAGAAAAGTTACCAAGACAAATACTAATGTACATTGTGTATAACTCAGAAACCAGAGTAAGTGTTATTTAGGAAAACAGACATAATGCATTCTTTATGGAAATTTTACCACAGAATTTTTGTGCCATCATAATTAAGGAATCCACAGTCTTATATTGTCTCAGATATCTTGATGTGTAAGTCATATCTCTAGATTTTATTTGTCAAAATTTGTCTAAAATTCATAGCTTGTTGTAAGACAGCATGTTGGTCAGCTTTCCCATTGCTGGGATAAAATGCCTGACACCTATGATGTAGAGAAGATTAGATTTATTTGGATTATGGTTTCAGAGATTTCAGTCCATAGTTGCTTGGCTCCAAAGCATAAACTGCATGGCAGAAGGACAGGATGGAGCAAGTGGATCACTTCATGGTGGCTGGGAAGCAATGCACAAAGGAACAGTGCCAGGGAGCGATATAGCCTCCAAAGGCATGTGGCCCACCTTCACGTGGCCCCCACTTCCTAACAGCACATTTAGCTATGAATATCAGTGGATAAACCCATTGACCAGAATATCACCCACATAATCCAATCACCTCTCTAGGAGATTAGCAATTAAATTGACAGTAAAGATTAACTGGCAGAGACAGTCTCTCAGAATTCCTAAAAAATATCTCATCCCTCAAATTTCTATGTACTATCACTACACTAAATTACTGGTAAACTAGGAAAGCTTTGGAAATTGTAAGATCAAGCAAAGGTGAAAAACTTCTCAGAGTTATAATATTTTGGACATTTCTTTCTCATTTATAGAAGAGAAAGCATATTTAACATTGAAAGAATGATTTAGAATGCAGATACAATTAATTAATAATAGTGGACACTGACTTTTTTTACAGAGCCACAGAGTCTAGCACACCCTTAACAATTACCCTGGGCTTGGAGAAGAGGACAGTAGATGAGCATTAGCTGTATTGTATGAACAGATGGAAAACAGTGCAACTATGGACATGATTAATGAAGCTGAATGGGGTTGCCTGAGTGAAGGAACAGAAGAACTGGGTGAGTCGGGGGTTAGAGATGTCGCTTTGTCTGGCTCATGCAGTCTTATGTGGTGGTGGTGAAGGGGATCATGTGAGTATCGGCCAAGGAACTGCATCTACAGTGCTGTGGGACCTCAGTGACAGGAAAGCAGTGTCATGCAGTTGTACTGACTGGGGTGGATGTTGTTTATCATATCAAACAAATTTTGAACACCAGGGAAAGAGATCTTGAAAACAACTCACCTGTGCCCCAGTATAGTGATTTTAGTAGTGGATCTTAATTGACATCCCAGGATCATCTCATTGCTGAAGAAATGGAAGAGTCTTCAATAATAGCATACAGACAGAGAGCACTTTTTTACAATTTAAATATCTTGTTACTCTTCTGCTCAAAGCCTGAGATAACTCCCCTTTTACCCACAGTCAGCATCACAGTTCTCACAGTGGCTCCAGGGTTTTTCACGATTAGATGAGGTCCCATCTCAGACCTCATCTCTATCTGCCAAACTCCCCCTGCTCCTGCCACATGGCCACACCAGCTGTTTCTGGGTTTGAGCTGTAAAATCTTAGTGAAGTGTTTACCTTTTGCCTTGAATGCTCTTCCCCACCCTCTGTGTCTCTCCTCAAGGGGCAACTTAATGATGTCTAAAACACCCTCGCATTTCAAAATTGCAACACACTGGCCCTTTCAACTCAGGTGCCATTTTCAGTCTTTTTACTTACTCTATTTTTTTCTTTTTATTCCCTAGTTCTTCTTGCAAACTATGTAATTCACATAATATGTTTCTTATAACTTCCTCTTTCTCTAAAATGTAAGATTCACGGAGATAGAAATCTATGCCCATTTTCACTAGTAATTCCCAAGTCCCTGTGCTTAATAATGAGAAGAACACAAACAAGCATTGGAAAAATGAGTAGAACAAATGAGTGAGTGCACTGGTTGCTTACACAGGCAGTGAACAACAGAACTAGGATTTCTGTTCAAGTTGCTTTGTACCATTCACTGATTAGATAAGCGCTCAGCGCTTACACAACTGGGTACCACATGGACAAGGTAACCAGCACCTAAGCCCGTTCTACTGTCCCTGAGTATCGCACAGGCTAAAAAATGTCTTTGAATCCTGAATTGCTAGAGTAAAAGTTCAGCTATACATAGCTGAGAGATTTGTTGTTCCTGTTAAAGAGAAGAGTTGATTTTCGTGCAGATCACCTGGAGTCTCATTCTTCACCAGCAGGAGTGGACTTGAGCCTTAGCAATAGGAAGCACTTCCTCCTTGCAACTCTGTGAACCAATGGCATTAGTTTATGATGCAATCATAAAAGTATCATCAGCTGAAAAATCCAAGCTTCTGCTCTGCACATGTTTTTTCCCGGTGTCTTTTCTAACTGTGTGAGATTCTGAGTTCAGAGGGATAGCTGAGCCGCCATGGGGATGCACAGTGGACTTAATTAAATCATTAACCTTCATCACCAGTACTTTTTAGACCAAGAAAAAAAAAACTCCCAGATGTAATTGGGTATTAATATGAAATATGGATCTTTCAGACTATCTCCTATCCCATTTTTCGAACATAGATGTAATTATCATGCCTAGCAGAGCATGCTCTAGGAGGTGAACTCAATGATGGCACCAGAAGGCGTGCATAATTGGGAGTAAGCCCTCTGAGGAACATGATGGTGATTTTTATAATTCTGCCTAAATGCATGTCTCTCTTTATTGAGCCAGAGAGCCTAGGATTGCCTAGCGTAAATGGGATTACTGGGTTATGACTTCCCAGCTTCCCTCGCCAGTGACCTGTAAGCCACTTAAGTCATTTGGCAACACTTCAGCTAAGGTCATTGCTGGAAATGAGCTTTTTCAGATTCCCTTATTTTGCCACTCTTTAACCTAACAGGAGGTCTGAAGCTTGAATACAGGTTTAGAAAATGAAATGAGTTGTTGCCAACGCATGGAAACTGCTCCGTTCTGCCTATTTTAGCACACAAAGGCTCCCTGCCAGGGCCCTACCATTATTAACAAAGGGCGGCCAGGTTTTCTCTTGATCCTTTCCAGGCAGTTACCCTAGAATCCATGTTGAGGGCACTTAATTGTTCAATAGGGTCCTCCATGACTTCCTAATCCAAATAATGCCAGAAAATTGTGCTAAATAAAACAGAAAAGGAATATTCCTGTCTGCAGAGCCCACTTACAACAAAAGCTAGGATACCACAGGTTTCCATTTTGATGAGACTTTTGGATGAGGACACATTGCTTTCCCATACTCACTTATCCTTAGGGCTGGAGTCAGAGGGAAAGAAGGAAACCTACTTCTTTTTTAAAATCTTTTTTATTTTATGGAAAAAAGGTAAAACAAAATTTCATAACAAGATAATACGAGAAAACCAATACTTAACACGTTGCATACTGTTACCTTACTCAGTAGTTACTCAGAGTTCAACATATGGGTGTAAAAATTCTCCAGTCTATATTATCACAAATCTTCCTTTTTTGTGAACTAGGAGACACTAACAGTATAACTAACTTGCATTTTTTTCTCCCTTTTCCCTTCCTTTCCCCTTCCTCCCATCCTAGTTCCTTTTTTACCTTTTAAACAATTTCTTCCCATTTCACAATATCTATTATACATTTTAGACCTTATTTCAGTTTCTCACACCAGGGAGACAAGCAATGTTTACACATATGAGACTGATTTATTTCACTTTTGTGTATGGCTTCAAATTGTGTTAATTTACCAATAAAAGCCTCAAATTTATGCTTTGTTATAGCTGAGGAGTACTCCATTGTATAAAAATACCACGTCTTTTTTTATCCATTCCTTGGTTGATGGGCATTTGATTTGTTTCCAAAATTTAGCTATTATAATTTGTGCTGCTAGACACATGTGTGCACATATATCACTATGGTATGATGTTTTTATTTTTCTGGGAAGATATCCAGAAGGGGAATAGCTGGGTTGAATGGAACCTCTAATCCTAGCTTTTTTAGGAATCTCCATACTGATTTCCACAGTGGTTGCACCAGTCTGCACTCCCACAAACAGTGAAGAAGGGCTCCTTTTCCCCTTGTCCAGCCAGCATTTGTCATGGGTTGATTTCTTGATGACAGCCTTTGTTTTTGGAGTGAAATGGAATCTCAGTGTTGTTCTAATTTGTATCTCTTGAATGACCAATAATTTTGAACATTTTTCATGTATTTATTTGCCATTTGTATTTCTTCATCTGAGAAGTTTGTATTCATGCTAGATGCCCACTTTTGGATTGGATCTTTGAATTTTGTGGGTCTTATTTTTTTCAATTCTTTGTATGTTCTAGATAGAAATCCTTTGTCTGAGGGACAGTTGGGTAAATTTTTTTTCCACTGCGGGTTGTCTTTTCACTGTTGGTGATTTCTTTGATGTGAAAAGGCTTTTTAATAAGATGAGATCCCAGTTGTTGATTCTTTGAAGTATTTCCTGTGCAGTTTAGGTTTGGTTCATGAACTCTCTGCCTACACCTATGTCTTCAAGATTTCTACCTACTTTATCTTCTAGTAGATTTAGTGTTTCTGTTTTAATATTTAGATTTTTGATCCATTTTGACTTTAGTTCAGTGCATGGTGATAGATATGAGTCTAGTTTTAGTCTTCAGCATGTAGAGAATCAGTTTTTTCAGCACCATTTATTGAAGAGCCTGTCTTTCTTCCAGTGAGCATATTTAGCCCCTTTGTCAAATGTAAGGTGGCTGAGTGTGTTTGTAGTTGTGTTTGCACCTTCTAATTTCTTCCACTGATCCTCAGGTCCATTTTGTTGTTGTTTTGTGTGTGTGTGTGTGTTTCCAGTTCCATGCTGATTTTATCACAGTAGCTTTGCAGTATAATTTTAAATCAAGGATTGTGATACCTCTTGCCTTGTCTTTGTTGGCCAGAATTGCTTTTGCTATTCTAGATCTCTTCTGTTTCCAAATGAATTTAGGAATGTTTTCTCTAGTTCTATGAGGTGTGCTAATGGTATTCTGATGGGATCGCATTGAATCTGTGTAACAATTTTGACAGGAAAGCCATTTTCACTATGTTGGTTCTTCCTATCCATGAGTGAAGGATATCTTTCTGTTTTTTGATTTCTTCTTTGATCTCCTTTTTCAGAGTACTATAATTTTCAATATATAGATCTTTTACTCCCTTTGTTAAATTGATTCCTAAGTATTTTATTTGTTTGGATAAAACCTACTTCTATAGAACCTTTTACATGTCACCTACTTCCATGTTACCTCTTTTAGTCTTAATAAGAAATTGGAAATTCATATACTGACATTTTTAAGTGTACCAAAGAGCTTCTGAAAAGTTTCAGAAAGAAGTTAGGGAAACTTGTTAATAGTCCTAGAACTAGGAAGGACAGTGCAGGAATCTGGCTTTGCCCTATCACATGCCTCACCGTCTTTCTATGAAAGACCTGAGGAACCATCTGAATAAGTTCAATGACTTTTAATTCTTCAGACTGTCAGTGTCATCCTTGGCTTTTTATATATACATAGATGAAGCAAAATTCAGAGATATGTTGCAGACTCTGGTATATAGACATCATCTCTGAATATGGTGACCTAAATTACAAAACCTCCTGAGGAAC
>RJWT010024900.1:0-16320 GCA_004365215.1 Cuniculus paca | reverse complement strand
CTGACATACATTTTTCAGTTATTGCTATTAAAATCATGTGTTCGTTCATTATAACTATATTTAAAATTCTGTGGCAATAGAAAATTTCATTTTAATGATTTAGGTTTTCTCTTTCCTAGAATCAGCTTAGCCAATGTAATAATGCCCTGGAGAACTCTGAAGAACTACTAGAGTTTGCAACAAGGTCATTAGATATAAAGGAACCTGAAGAATTTTCAAAGGTATAAACACCAGAAATTCTACACTGATACACTTATAAAGGAATAATGAAAAAGGTGTTTATCCCTTAAGTTTTGGATTGTGTATAGTCATTTCTAGTACTGAAAGTGTCTTGGTGTTTCTTGATAGGTAAAATGCTAGTTGTATTCATTTATTTCAAAGCAGACATTTAGAAGTATGTCTCTTTGGGGTATGAATAAATTACTTAAATTAATTTTACTTTAATATTACTTTAATATTCAATATTCAATTCAATTTAATATTCAATTTACTTTAATATTCAGATAAGTCAAGTTACTTTCTTTTTTCTTATATCCCTGTTGGTAACTTGTATTACTTTTGTATTTGAACTGAGTCATAACTTTGTTACCAGCTTTCCATGATTGAAGAAAGAAGATTGGTTTTGTTACTAGTATTGTTTGAAAAGCATCTATATTTTTTTCTATGAACTGATTAGGAAAACATCATCACTTGGTGCATATAAGCATTGTAGCCTTGTGAAATTTATTATTGGAGATAAATGTCCCACTGTTTAGTTTAAGTAACTGAATGTTTTATTAAAGTACAAAAGTGTAGGTCCTTGTTTAAGGGATGTGCTTGGTAAAAAATAAGAGTAAAGTCAGAAGTTTGCTAACGTGTTCACTTGGATTTTGTTGTATAAGATTGCAGATTTTGAATTCTAATTCTTTTTATGTAAAGTTGTTTCTAAATCATTACCAATTTATCATGTTAAACACAGAACAGGGTTGTAGACAGTATTAAGATGTGATGGGGAAAAAGTGAAAAATGTACCTATATAATTAGAAAAATACTACTGTGTGATTTTCAGGATGTGATTTAAATTTGCTGTTCCTTCATCATCATGGACCAGGTAGTGAACACCACACATGTTAAAAAGGTGGCTTTAAGTGCCGGGCATTTAGCTCAGTGGCATAAGCGCCTGCCTGGCAAGCACAAGGTCATGAGTTCGATCCCTGGTACCAAAAAAAATAAAAGTGACTTTATATTCCATTTGTGGGCTATAAATGTTTTTATTTAAAGTAGAAAATTATTTTAGAAAGTAATATTTTCAGCCTAAATGTTTTCATTTTAAAGATCTTTAAAAATCAATTTCTTCATTTAACAATGTGATCAAACAAAAGTGTATCAGTGTGCTAATTCTTAAATTTGGAGATGAGTTATAGTTTACCTTTGTACTTAGTAGGAATTATTATGTAAAGGAATTCTATCTTACCTGACTATGAGTTGTCAGCCATCCAGAGAGCATTTATGTGATAATCTTAAATATCTAGAATATAGCCAAGAAACATGCAAAAAAACAGAACTTGAATTATCAAAATTAGAGCTGTAGGGTTCAGGACAGGAATATGAAACAATTCACAATAGTTTCTTAGAACCTGTTGACTATTAATTGGAACATTGTACTGTTGAATGTTTGTTTATTTTTCTGTCTCCTAGTTGTCAACAGATTCTTCTACAGTAGGATAGCTGTTAGAGACAGCCATAAAACAGCAGAAATTAACAGCCAATAGCCTGAAAATGAGGAAGACAGAAAAACAATAAAATGTACATACATGTACTCAAAAATAACTGAAGTTACTTATATTTAAATAGGGGATGATGCTTGGAAAAACTGCTAAAAGTTAGTTTCATGTACATTTCTCTTCCTGTTGACATTTTCGGAGTTTTCTCATGCATAACACATTTCTCTTTTCTCTATTTTGTTCTTTTCAGCTTTGTTTCTGCTAAAACTTTCTCTGAACAGTTTGAAAATTGAAAAGTTGTGATAAATTACATGGTGGTTTAAATATGTTTTCTTAAGACTCTTTGCTCTTTTTGTCTTAACTATTTTGATCCTGTTTTCCAGCATTTTGTAATGCAATTTAACTTAAACCATTTGGAAGTGGGATGAAATGAATTATCAGTCTTTCCTAGCCAGAAATATGAGTTTATTGTTCAAGAAAAAAGCACAGCTATTAACAATTTTTTTTACTATGTCTAAACAATATACAAAGAATGGTTTGATTCCAAGTCAGAAACTTAAGTTTACTTTCCTAGCCAGCTCATAGTCTGCAGGTCTATGTTATGTTATGTTATGTTGTGTTATGTTATTTTTACTGCCAGGGATCAAACTCATGACCTCGAGCTTGCCAGGCAACCGCTTACACCACTGAGCTAAATCCCCGGCCCTTGTCTTTTTGAGACAGGATCTTGCTATACCATTCAGGCTGGCCTTGAGCTCACTTTGAGGCCCAAGCTGGTCTCGAACTTGGAACGATCCTCCTGCCTCAGCCTCCTGAGTGCTGGGATTACAGGAGTGCGCCACCAAGCGTGGCTTGCAGGTCTACTTTAAACACGTATTTGCTGACAAAATAAGAGAGGTGACTTTGAAGATTATTAGTCTAGCAGTATATTTAGGTATATGGAAAAAGAAAAAAATTTAAGACATGCCATTTTGGATATCCCATGGTAAAAGTGCTTAAATCAGATTAAAATGACTAATTTATGAGAACAAAAGATAGCATAGACTGAAAAAGTGGTCAATGAGTTTTTTGTACTTCATTGTCTTCACAAAGATTATTTTAAGTACTATACAAAAATTACGTTGCAATATCTCCACATGAGAACTGATGCAAAGTTGTTTGGCCAGTGTTACATAATCTGAAAGTAAAAAAGTAAAATAGCACAAATAGGAATGGATTTCAGGACATTTTTTTAAAGACAGCTAGACATTTGGTTAATACTAAAAACACAGAAAAATCATCATCAAGTGGAATCTAGATCATTATGTTTATTCCAGAATGGACAGGTAAGCAAAATTCCACCAAATCTTTGCTAATAACTGGCCAGATCCTTTGCCAAAGTTACAGTGTTCCTGTTCTTACTCCAAATTTAGATCTTGAGTTTGCCCTTTGAAAGAGCTAGGTCAGTGGAAAAATTTCCAGATTCATACAGGTAATCAGGCACATCATTATAATCCACCTGTCAGACTAGAAAGAAGAAGAATAGCTTCCTACGCATGAGTGCCCACAGTGAAATAAAAACTACAGAGTAAGATGAAAGTGAAATAGTCTCTTCTGCATTTGATCACAGATGAAAACATAAGTTTAGTGTATTTCCTTCTGATTAACATTTCTTTTTTTTTTTTTTTGCGGTACCGGGGATTGAACTCACGACCTTGCGCTTGCCGGGCAGGCGCTTAGACCGCTGAGCTAGGTCCCCAGCCCTCTTCTGATTAACATTAACATGGAATTGGCTGAAGCCACCAATGGTATATGCATAAACTGCTCTATCCAGTGGCCTGTACCACTGATGACACACAGTTCTAATCACTTTTATTGGTCTTTTTACTAACAAAATTAATGAAAAGCTGCCCAATGAGAGATTCATGCATGTACCATTGGTGGTTCAAGCCGCGTAGAAGCGAGACATACAAATTTTGGCCTCATTGTGAACGTGTTCACATGCCTCTAATTGTAGTTCATCCAGCATCAAGCTGTCACTACTGGGAGGAGCAAATAAAGAGAGTGGGACCTCATTTGGTACTTTAAGGGAGCAGTGTTGGCAGAAGCTTCCTTTCTAGACCGGAATGCTGGAGAGGAGGAATCTTCAACCAAAGCACGAATGTTTTCGTTTTGAAGGCAATTTAGAAACAAATACTTATTAAGCATAAATAAAAACATAATTTTCATATTTATTTTTGGGTATTAGTGTTTTGCAGAAATGCAATCTGCTGTTATACAAGGGTGTTTGGTCATGAAGTAGATGTGTGCAGTATATTTCAAAATTTAAAGTTACTTAAAAATGTTAAGTATTTTGTGACAAGTACTTTCAAATAATCTGACTTTTTGAAAATGTTTCTTTTTATGAACAGATAAATATATATATAGACAATATAAAACTTGAAGTACTGATAATACAAGTTTGGTATTTTTGCCTAAAGGAAAATACCATTTTGAGATTTTTTTTTCCCTTTTTCCTACAAAAGGAGAAAAATGATAATATTAAAGAGAAATACAGAAAAAATAAGATTTAATTTTCAAAGTATTTGATAAATACACAGAAGAAAGATTTCTCTGTCCACTCATTACAGGTTAAAAAACACAGATTGAGCCAGGCGTGGTAGCTCACGCCTGTAATCCCAACACTCAGGAGGCTGAGATAGGAGGATAGTTGTGAGTTCGAGACCAGCCTGGGCTACAAAGTGAGCTCAAGGCCAGCCTGAATGGCATAGTGAGACCCTGTCTCAAAAAGACAAGGGCTGGGGATCTAGCTCAGTGGCCTAAGCACCACAAAAAAACAAAACAAAAACAAAAAAAACACAGATTGAGAAAAGATCTAGTTTAACTTGTTTATATTTAATTGGAAATTGTGAAGAACCGTTTGTGATTATTTTTACTTTGTATTCTTATTACAGTTTTATTTAAGGAACTTTAGTCTCAGATGATAAAGTCCTATAATTGATCAAGTATCATAATTGTGAAATTTATTTTAGAAACAACTGAGAGAAAGAAGGAGAGACAGAATGAAAGAGGAAGAGAAAAGCCATCTTTGATATGGATGCAGAGAACTGCAGTATTGGCAAACAAGATTTCAGTAGAAGATCTATATAGTAATGATGAGCAAAGTAAAATGACTAATGCTTCTTGGTGCCTTTCCAGTAATACACAGTACCATAACCTAAAAATAAATCTAAGCATTTACTGAAGCATCTTCATAACTCACTAAGTAGAATATGGAGGTGTAACAACACAGTGGTAAATCCTGGAATCAGCCAGTATAAAAAAAAGATGTTTAATTGACATTTTATTATTCTTGAAATTGAAATCTAGGGGAATCAAGAGCAATATGTATCTTTTGGATAGCTTTCTGTTTCAGCAAAAGAAAGTCTACAAAAAAATTAATTTTTCATTTTCAAACATTTCTAGACACTACGTTCTTTTAGAGAAGTAGCTTCAAAGTGTAGAACTTCTGCCCTTTTGTCATCACACAATAATTCTTCAAATTTCACATTGACATAATATATGTACAATAAAATTTGAAACTACAAAAGCCACAAAATTTTTAGTTTTGCCCAGTGGATATATTATATATAAAGACATGGGACAACAGGTTTTCCTAGATTATCTGGCTGTTCTGTATTCCTTTTCTGGTGTCATTGTTTTGTTTGACTGCACAGTATCAAGTGATTCTTTATCCTTTTCCTAAATTTGTTCTTGCATTTGAGAGATAGATAGGCAGACAGACCTTGTATATAATAGGTTTAAGTTGGCAGTTTCTGTGAAATCACCTGGGGAACAGATGCCACTGCTAGAAGTACTGTATTTCTCTCATCTCTGTCTGAGTTTGTGCTGTTGCAACTTCATTTATTGAAGTAAAATTGTAGATCTGCGGTTTTACATGTTAGCAGGCAAGCTCTCAAAATATAAAATCCCTAGCCAGTGAAGGCATATAGAGAAAATACTTGGAACAACTCTTATTAAGTAGTGAAAGAAATCTTTGAAGAAAAATTAGATTTGACATGCACAAGAAACCATCGGGATATACATACACATAGAAATTTGTGTCCCATCAAACAGATATTCTAGTTGAAACATGTTAGAATAAAAGTAGAAATATATTTTGATAGTCCTCAGGTATGAAAAAGCATTTATAATAATGTAGAATTAGTTTGAAGTGTTAAAGTTTTCTTCTTTTAGAAGATGATTTGTATGTGATCTGGATTTCCACAGTTCTAACATCACATTATCCAAGCTCATGTGAACTATACACATGTCCTGTAATTTATATTTTGATGAGTATAATCTTTTGCAGGGTTTATATTCTAACTTTTCTTGCATGTCACTGCCATTGAAACTTGCATGAAAAGCACTAACTACCTTCTTTCTCTTCTCCCTGATTTTCTCCAAGGCTGCCAGACAGATCAAGGATAGGTATGGTATAAAACCTACATTTTTATTTAAGTATCATTTCATTGAAGTCAGAAATGAAATTCAGAAAGTTTTTTTTTTATTAGACTCTTTGTTGGTTTAAACAAAAATACCCAAATGGCCAAGTACAAAATAAAATGTCCTGGTTTAACC
This sequence comes from Cuniculus paca, assembly GCA_004365215.1. Lineage (NCBI taxonomy): Eukaryota > Metazoa > Chordata > Mammalia > Rodentia > Cuniculidae > Cuniculus > Cuniculus paca. The sequence continues at coordinate 10,018 of RJWT010024900.1, read as the reverse complement.
TCTAGGAATAATCAATTTAGAAGCTTTTTAAAATAACATACTTTAAGTATGTAGTTCTGGACAATTATGTACTTGAAAAGAATTTCATTTCTGGTTTAAAAATATAGTTTTAGTTTTATTAGAACAGTTTTTAACTAGTTATACTAATAGGAAGCTATTTTGAGTACTTTCAAAATATATATTCCTGGAGTTCTTTTTTTGTTGTCGTTAAATGTAAATATAAGCAGTTCTCATTTTTGGAGAAACCACAGTTTTTAAGTAATCCTCAAGAGCTAAAGCACCCCTCTTTCACTACTCTTCTGTTTAACACCTTTGTATTCTCATTCTATCCTGTTCCTGGTGCCATGTCTTTCTAATGCCACAACTATCTAGTTTATGTTCTGTGGGAAGAAAAAAATTCAAGAAAATTATTAAAGATTTTAGCTTAGAGGGTGTTCCTCATTGGTAGGTCCAGGAATGGGAAAGGGAGTTTAGTACGAGCTGGAATGAGTATGTCAGAGTGCTGAAGGAGCTGCCGGTAATGTTGGATTGTGTCAGCATTGATCTAATAACTAGTCACTGAACATTACCTGTAGTGAAATTGTTACTTAAAAGTCCTTTCAATTGAGAATCATGAGATTCTCATGATTCTCTAAAGAGCTTGTGAGAGACCTCGTAAAATTTTTCCTTTGTTAAAGACTCTACTGTTTTGTGCTTCCCAGAATTTAGTCCTTACTCCTGATCTCTTTGTGTCCAGATTGGTTTTTCAGAATTCAATTTTATGACTGGCTTTTATGGTTTATTCTTCATTGAAGCTTGACTTTATCATGACTTGCGAGCCAGCCCCTTGACCTGATTTCATCAGTATCTAAGTGAGGAGATCCTTAGGATCCCTTGTTTCTGTCAGAGCCAAAGTTTTGTTTTGTTTTTTATTTTGTTTTGTTTTTTGTTTTGTTGTGTTTTGTTTTTTGTTCAGACCTACCCTGATTTTGGTTGCTGTTTTGGTTGTTTCTGCTTTTTCTTTTTCTTCTTCTTTTTCTTCTCTTTCCTCTTCTTCCTCTTTTTCCTCTTCTCCATCCTCTTCTCTTCCTTTTTCTCTTCTTCCTCTTTTTTCTTCTTCTTCTTCCTCTTCCTGTTCTTCTTCTTCCTCTTCCTGTTCTTCTTCTTCCTCTTCCTCTTCTTCTTTCCAACCCACAAAATATTTTTTGGGTACCAGTAACACTGAGGAGTGTTTCAAGATTTTGGTTTAATTTTTTAAATCTGATTTTTAGTTTCGTAGTGTCCAGGTTTCCCTGATGCAATTCTATCATTACCTCTTATGAAAAAATTTAGACATACAGTCATAATAAAATAATTATTTTCACCAAGCTAAGAAAAGGATTACTCTTTTTTTTTTTTGATTACTCTTTTTAGGTAAGGGAAGAAATGAACTTTAAAGGAAACTGTATAACATCCGAGCAAGAAATCAACTGAAAGATGACAGAATCTCTGAGAACTGAATATCATTTATTTTAAGCAGAGGAATAGCAAGAGTGAGAAGAAAACTAAAGACAGATATGAAAAGATAATAGCACATCACTAGAACTTTACAAATCAGTGGTGTATACTTCTAGATACTTAGTAATACTGGAGGGTGATTAGTGGAAGTAGATAATGGGAATTACTGGTTCTTGGAAGAGAAAGACCATGAAGGAGAAAATTGAATTAGGTAGTTTGAGGAATTAAATGTTTTCATGTTTTATTCTTGTCTCATTGCAAAAACTAGGAGTAACATATCCTTGAATTAAGCTTGTAATATTAGAAATAAACTAGGAAAGTCAAGGTGAACTAAAATATAACCACGTGGATCTGTTAGACACTGATTTTTGAATTTCAGATTTTTAGTTAGTGCTTTGAGGCAAATTTGTCTAAATAGATCGTTTTAAATGAAAATTCTATTTTTTAATTTTTTTTTGGCGACACCTGGGATTGAACTCATGACCTCGCGCTTGCCAGGCAGGCGCTTAGGCCACTGAGCTAGATGCATGGCCCTTGAAAGTTTTATTTTCTAAAAGGTAATATTGTTGCCCACCTCAGTTGATTAATATAAACTTCTAAGTTTTCACAGATTAGAAATTAGTCATATGTTTTAGGCCTTTTAAATTTTCTTAATGTCCTTTTGGGGAACATTTTTTTTTCTTTGTGTTCATATTGATTAAATGAAGTTTTCTAGATATGTAAGGTTATATTTTAAAATTTTCTAAAACAGTTTCAAAGCCGGGAGTGGTGGCTCACACCTGTAATCCCAGCACTTGGGAGGGTGAGACAGGAGGATTGTTGTGAGTTTGAGACCAGCCTGGGACTACAAAGTAAGCTCAAAGCCAGTTTGAATGGCATAGTGAGACCCTGTCTCAAAAACACAAGGGGCCGGGGATCTAGCAAAAAATAATTTCAAATATTTTTCCTCAGCATTTCTCATTAGACAGTTAAATAGTTGATCAGGTGTAGAAGAAACAAAGTAGGTTCAAACCTATTCACTGATTCAGTGAGAATTGAAGTACACATCTGAATGTAACTTTGTAAGAAATCTTCAAAAGATACTTGAGGCTGTAAAGAACTACATATGTAAGATTTGCTACCCATTGTTCATAACTTCTTTTTGGTATAAATTAAAATGTTATTATTTGAAACAAAGAGCTTAATGTAATGTGTGTAGTATTCAGCTTTATATTAGCATATAGCAAGCAGTCAGTGTGAGTTCCCTTTCCTATAAATTGTATTTAATATAGCACTTTTGATAAAGCACTTTTTACTCATTGTTATTATTAAATAAAGTGATTACTTTCTTAGTTTTAAAACAAAGTAATTTTTGTATGCTACAGACTTGATGTCTTTCACCCCATGAATCTCTTGGTCAGATTTGGCAGATCCAGTTAACTGGGACTGATAATCCTTTTGTCCCTCCAGCTCCTATTTATTTCTCTCTGAAATTGTGTACCAGGAAGACAACATTCATGAGTAGTACTTCTGTATCATTCTTTGACCAAAGATAATAAGGGACTTTCTTTGTGATACTTGTGGAAATTTACTGTAATATGAAAAATTGAGATTTTAGACAAAATTATGAATTGATAGAGTAAGTTTCTTTCGGTTTCTGATTTTAGTTGAAAACAGTATCCTCACATTTTTTGGTAAAGTAAGATCTGGTTTGGTTTTATTTTTGTTTTGTTTTCCACTTTACATCCATCTAATAAAAATATATTGAATTATTATTTCTGTGGGATATAATTTCATGGGCTATTTCTTGTAGTATCCTTCAGTGTAGCTTATATTAATAGATGAGCATGACATCTGCTAATACGGTACTCATTGCTCATGATTTTGCTTCTCTCCTTTCTCATCCATGGCCTCTATCTTTAGCTGTTATTAGATTCTTCTGCTTGTTTTTGTCTTGAGTATATGGGGTAGCTGTGACTACTAGGGAGAATGTTTGAGTTAGGTTTTTCATATTCCTTATTTGGTGTGTGGAAAGAAATGAGGCTGGCATCAGGAAGTCAGTGAGATTGAGTGTACAGAGGTTCAGATGAATGTTTGGTTTGGTAAAGGTTATTAATATTAAATGTTTGTTTCTTGTGATATTTGCATATATATTCAATTTTATAAAACTGTCCATAGTTGCTAAAAAGTATCTTACATGTCTTTAAAAGACATTTAAATTTTTTATTTATTTTTCAAAAGATAAAGGAGATTTCTTTTATCTTGGTTATAGTTTCTGAAATCATTAGTATGAAATAATTTTTCTTTCCATTTTATAAATTGAGTGTAATATAGGATATTTCCCATTTTGTATCGTAAACAGTATATTTGTGTTTTCCATAGAGTCACAATGGCTTCAGCCTTTCGCCTTTCTTTGAAACCAAAGGTCAGTGATAACATGACTCATTTAATGGTGGATTTCTCTCAGGAAAGACAGATGCTGCAAACTTTGAAGTTTTTGCCAGGTAAATCATGTTTATATGTATAGTTTTGAATAAAAATGTTACTATTGAAAGGTTTTTCTGTAATGAACTTCAGTTTGTAAATATTAAAGAAGGTATAGTGTGTTATTTTTTCTTGATTCAACTAAAAACTTGTTAAATTTACTAGTTTTTATTTTTAGAGAACTATTTTACTGGTCATAAAAATTGCATTTTAAAAATTCCATTAAGGTATTTAATTTATTGCTACACTTTTTCACAGAGAGAAGCAATGGTTAATGGTAGATCTTGAGACCACACTTCTTAGATTTGAATTTTGTTGTTTACTTGCTGTGTAATCTTGAACAAGATACTTATTTTTGTACATTGTAAAAATGTGGTGGTACTCTTTAAGGGTTTTTTTTTTTTTTTTTTTTTTTTTGTGGCACCGGGGGTTGAACTCACGACCTTGTGCTTGCTGGGCAGGCGCTTAGGCCGCTGAACTAGATCCTCGGCCCTGGTGTTTTTGAGACAGGGTCTCACTATGCCGTTCAGGCTGGCCTTGAGCTCACTTTGTAGCCCAGGCTGGTCTCGAACTCACAACGATCCACCTGTCTTAGCCTCCCGAGTGCTGGGATTACAGGCGTGAGCCACCACGCCCGGCTCTTTGAGGGTTTTTGTAAGGATTAAATGAGTTGATACTTCTAAGCCATTTGTAATAATTTCTGGCACACACTTAAAACAGTAAATGTTAGCTGTTACCATTACTATTATTGTTGTGGTTGTTTTGGACTTGGATGGAACTTTATTTCCAGTAATAATGTTAATATTGGTTTATTGAGTATTAGTGGTCTAAGCCATTTGAAGTTAAGTACCAAATTATTGCCCATATGTGTGAAACAGCCAAGTAAGGACCTTTTAGGGATTTTTTTTTTTGGTTTTGTCTTGTTTTTTTTCTTGAGCACCAAGTGGTGTTATTAATTTGACAGCTAAAACCTTTTAGACGTGATGATTCAGTAGATTGAGGAATCTCTTGAAAGTGATGTTTCATTTAAAATTTTTTTCTGAGATTGGCTGTTTTTCACTAAGCAATATTTATCATATAAAACAGTTCCTTCCTTCTCTGAATATATAGTCAGGGACTATACAATATGCTTGAAATACTGGATTAGCAGTCATAATACTATAACAGACTGTGATAAGGATGACGCAAGTGAATTATCAACTCGTGATATGCATTAGAAATTCTTAGAGTTTATAGAAGCAAAAGAGAAAGAACTGCAGCTGTAGAAGACAACATTTTGTAGAATTACAGACGGTCTGTGACTTATGGTGGTTTTACTTGTGATTTTCTTTTTTTTTTACTCTGTGATGATATAAAAATGATATACATTTAGTGGAAACCACATTTTGAATTTTTATCTTTTCCCAAGCTGGTGATATACATTACCATATGCTCTTGTCATGCTGGCAGCAAGCCCATAGCTCCTGGTCAGCCAGGTGATCAGGAGTGTAAATCACCAGTGCTGATCAGTACTGTATACTGCCAAACTGTGCTGTTCCATAGGGTGGGTATGTGAAATGCATTTTTGACCTAATGTTTTCCGTTTATGATGGGTTTAATATGATATGATCCTGTTGTAAGTGGAGGAGCATCTGTACTATGTTTTCATTCACCGGACTCTACTTAAATATAAAACTGACATTAAAGGGGGAAATAAACATTTTTCAACATCTTATTTATAATACTTGATGATACAAACTAGTTTGATACTTAGAATTTCCATGGCAAGAGCCTGGGTTTTATTTTACTTTTGAGTTTGCAATGGCAGTATCAAAATTCTGAATGCCAGAGGTTTTATGTAGATGGAGCACACAAATGTTCACATGGGGAGATAGAGATGTAAATTTCAGGACAGAAAATGTGTCTCAAAATGTGTCATTGTGTAAAATTGACCTTTCTTGAACCTTTCTATAAAGGAAAGCAGAATATTTCTAGGAGATATGTTGACCATATGTCTGCATTTACCACCAATATGACTCTAAAACTTTAAAATCTGACCCATTTCATACTATTATCAAATTTGTAAAGCATTCTTTTTTTATTAGTCCATGTTTGTGGTACATAGTGATAACAATCATTGGGGAGTAGATTCATGTGCATAATGTATCTTTATTCTTTTGTTCCTCTTCCTTTAACTTCCCTCTGTCCCTCAAGATTCCCTTCTCATTTACCAAAGATCTATCTCCCTATCTCCTTACTTCTTATAATTCCCATCTCAGTGGAGGAGAAAGAAAAATTACAAGAGCACAGAGAAAAGCTATCTTTTGCTGCTTATTCATTCATATGTGAAAGCTACATCAGTGTTTTCATTGGCTATTTTTAATGTAAAAAGAAATATTTGTACATGGGAAGAAAAAAATAGTACAAAAGACTGTAGAATAAAAAGTAGCACTCTTTCTCTTCACAAATTTAGTTTTCTTCTCTGGGAGCTACCACTGTTCCTAGCATATGCTTATTTTTCCATAGTCTATGACTGTACAAAATTATCATATAGGCAGACTCATGTAACTGCTAATATTTGGCAAATTTGACCATCTAAAGTGGCAGGTTCTTTTGATTAAACCTAATACATAATCCACCACTTTTTAAATAGAAGCATTCTTATGTACTCTTATATAATTTTGCTTTACCACTTAGTAGTTAGAGGAGTTTTTTCCAGATCACAGTGAGGGTATGAATATAGGTTCAATTCTCCGCATATGGATAGCCAGTTTTCCCAAAACGATTTATTAAAGAGGCTGGCTTTCCTTGAGTATGTGTTTTTGGCCCTTTTGTCAAAGATCAGATAGCTAAATGTGTCTGGGATTGTTTCTGCTTCCTCACATCTGTCCTATTGATGTTCATGTCTGTTTTTGTGCTAGTACCATGCTGTTTGTATCACTGTAGCTTTGTAATATAACTTGAAGTCTAGGATTGTGATGCCTCTCACTTTGCTCATTACCCAGGACTGCTTTTACTATTCTGGGTCTCTTTGAGTTCCAAATTAATTTTAAAATTGTTTTCACCATATCTTTGAAGCATGCTATTGGTATTTTAACTGGACTTGCATTAAATCTGTATATCAATCTTTGAAAGTATGGCTATTTTGACCATATTGGTTCTGCCTATCCAGGAACAGGGTATTTTTCCATTTTCAATGTCCTTTTGATTCTCTTTTTCAGAGTACTATAGTTTTCATTGTAGGGTATCTTTCATTTCTTTAATTAGGTTAATTTCCTTGATGCTATTGTGATTGGTATTGTTTTTACTAACTTCTGTTTCAGCAAGTTCATTATTGGTATACAAGAACACTGTTGATTTTTGTGTGTTAATTTTGTATCCTGCTACATTGCTGAATTAGGTTATTCTATAATTTTTTGGTAGAATTTTTGGGGTCTAAGAGAATCATGTCAACTATAAATAATGATAATTTGACCTCTTTCTTTGTTATACATATCCTTTATTCTTTTTCTTGACTGTTTGGGCCAATATTTCAAGTACTGTAGTGAAGAGGAGTGGTGATAGTGGACATCCTTGCCTTGTTCTAGATTTTACAGGGTAAGTTTTCAGTTGTCTCCCGTTTAATATGATACTGGCAGTAGGTTTGTCATAAGTGGCTTTTATCAGTTTGAGATGAGATCTTTTTATACCTGTTTTCTTCACTGTGTATAATGGGTTGTAATGAATGGGCATTGAATTTTGTCAAAGGCTTTTTCTGCATCTATTGGGATGATTATGTGATTTTTGTCCCTGCTTCTATTTATGTAAAGTATTACATTTATTGGTTTGCTTTTATTGTGTGCCATCCTTGCATCCCTAGGACGAAGCCTCATTGGTCATGATGTATGATCTTTTTGATTTGCTGCATTCTGTTTGCTAGCATCTTGTTGAGGATTTTTGCATCTGTGTTCATTAAAGAGATTGGCCTGTAGTTCTCTTTTTGATTAGGTTCTTATCTGGTTTTGAAATCAGGGTAAAACTCGCTTCCAGCGATAACTTTAGCATTATTCTTTCACTTTGAATTTCATTCATGAGCTTGATAAGTATTGGAGTTAGAGCTTTCTGAGTTTTTCGTAAAATTCAGCAGTGAATCCGTTGGGTTCTGAGCTTTTCTTAGTTGATAGGTTTTTTTTTTTTTTTTTAACTACTGGTTTAATTTCACTACCTGTTACTGGATTTTTCAGGAGTTTTAAATCTTCCTGGTTCAATTTTGATAATTCATATACATCTGGGACTCTATCCATTTTTTATAATTCTCCAATTTATTAGCATATAGGTTTGCAAAGTAGTTATTAAAATTTTTCTTGATTTTTGACAGTGTCCACTATGATTTCACCTTCTTTTTTTTTTGCTTTTTTCTTTCCTTTCCTCTTCTTCTGGGGTTTTTTTTGTTTTGCTTTTTTTATTTCTTTTTTTGGTACTGGAGTTTGAACTCACAACCTCACATCTGCCAGGCAACCACTGTGCAGCTGAGCTATATTCCTGGCCCACCTTTTTTCATTTTTAATTGCCTTGATTTTTTTCTCTCTCTCTCTCTTTTTTGTGGTAAGATTGGCTAAGGGTTTGACTATTTAGCTTATTCTTTTGAAGAACCAACTTATCAGTTCATTGATTCTTGGTATAGGTTTTTGTTTTTGCTTTTTTGGTGGTACTGGGGATTGAACTTGGGACCTTGTGCATACTAGGCAAGCACTGTGCCGCTGAGCTACATCCCCAACTCTTTGTGTAGTTTTTATGGTCTCAGTTTCATTGATTTCTTATCTTTATGATTGTCTTTTTGTACTAGTTTTGGGTTTGTATTATTCTTGGTTTTTTTGGACCTTTAGATGCATTAAGTTATTTGTTTGGGCTTACTCTGTTTTTGTAAAATAGGCATTCACAGCTATCAACTCTCTTAGAACTGCTTCCATGTGTCACGTAAGTTCTGGCATTTTGTATGTATTGGAGAGTTTTAGAAACCGTCTTATTTCTTCCTTGATTTCTTCTAACCTATTGATTATTTAAGAGTGTACTGTTTCATTTCTGTGCATTTGCATAATTTCTGGGGTTTTTTTTGCCATTGATTTCTGGTTTCGTTGTGCTGTAATTTGATAATATGCATGGTATAATTTCATTTATTTTACATTTACTTAAGCTTGCTTATTGGCCAGTACAGTAGACCCTTGACTTTTGAACTCAATTCTTTCCCGAGGGCTGGTTGTAACTCAGATTGTCAATGGAAAGCTCAGGCTTCTCTACACAGCCTTCAAAGTCTCTCTACTGTATGTAGGCATATCTCAGTGTGTTTAGAGAGACATTGACCCAGGATTTCTCCACTAACCCCATAGGGGAAAGGATGTTGTAATGTTCCCTGCAGAACTTGTTAAGTGTTACACTGTATCTGAGGCCATCTGAAAGCACAAGTGACTGGCATTCAGTTCATAGCTCAATACTTTGGTAATAAGTTGAAATTAAAATTCTGCTTATAACCCAAGTTGTTTATTTGTCAGGCCAGTTGGAACTTCAGTGTCCACTGTATGTGGTCTGTTGGTCTTGCTGTGTAGTTCAGGCTGGCCTTGAATTCACTGTGTACCCCAGGCTGACCTTGAACTCATGGCAGTCCTCCTGCCTCAGCCTCCCAAGTGCTGGGATTAGAGGCATGCACTACCACACCCAGCTTATTTTGGATAAAGGTCAGTGTGCTGCAGCTGTTGTTGGGTGGAACACTCCAGTAAAAGTGCATTTGTTCAAAAAGTTTCTGATACTTCCTCAATGATTTTTTCTGTCTAGTTGATCTATTTATGGGGTATTGTGGTCCTCCACTATAATTGTGTTTATGTTTATGCGATCTTTTATATCTAGTAGTACTTTTAGTAAGTTGGTTGCACTGTTGTTTGATGTATTTCTGTTAGTAATTTTTTATCTTCCTGTTGGATTATTCCTTTTATATAGTGACCTTCATAGCCTTTTTCAATAATTTTTGTCTTGAAGTCCATTTTTTTGAGTATAGGATACCTATACTTACTTTTCTTAGGGTTACTGTTGGGTACAATATAGTTTTCCATTCTTTGATTTTTTTTTT
>RJWT010024899.1:0-16345 GCA_004365215.1 Cuniculus paca | reverse complement strand
TCTCTGTTGGAAAGCTGAAGAAACTGGAGTCTGATGTCCACACGGGACAATAGTGTCCTTCAAAATTGCACCCTCTCAAGAAACAGGCTTCCTCTTTCTTCCCTTTTTATTTCATCCAAACCCATTGGACTATGCTGCCCACAATCACAGTGGGTCTTCCCACCTTAGATTGCTTGCACTCGTGCCAGTCATCTCTGGAAACAAACTACAGATACGCCCAGAAAAGGGCTTTACTAATCTCCTAGGCATTTCTTCACCTGGCCAAGGTGACATATCACAACTAACAGTCACATGTACCTATCTCAAAAGGTTGTGAAGATAAAATAACGCTCACAAATGCATAGGACAGTGGCTGGCAAGCAGCAAGGGTGAAATGAGTGTTTAAAAACTCCAAAGGGAAAAAGCTTTCATTAACACTTTAGGGCAGATATTATTACCATTGTAGAGGCAACACTCCATAGCTCAGGGAGATAAAAGACTTGCCCAAGTTCACGGGTTTACTAAAGGTTACGACTGACTCAAATCCAGGTTTTCTGCTTCAAGAGGAGCTTCTCCTTTTTTGCTTCGTACATTGAATTCTGTAAATTAAAATTTCAAATTATATATATATATATATATATATGTAATCACTTATCTCATTTATACATTATGCAACCAGTAATTGCGATGCACAGAGTTTCTGTATAATGAGGTACCTTCAGTGAGCAACCCTCCATAAACATTTTAGCAAATGGAAGATCACATACATTCAGTGCATTATAGACCTCACATCCGGGTTCTGAACCCACTTTATCAGTGACACTTAAAAACGGTTCTCAGACGAGATTCCCCTCTAATGAGAGCCTACAAGACTGTTAAAAGCCAGTATTATTATAGCTGTATCTTTTATGGCCTGAAAGAAAATGAAGACTGGGTACTGAAGGTCACTGTAGAATAGTTCCAGAATAACCTCTGCACATGAGCAATCCAACTCATTTCGCTGCTGCAGCAGTGCTCAGCAGCATATTCACTCTGGTCCTGCTTCAAAGCCTGCACTTTGACTTTCCATGTGCCAAGCACTGTGTTAGTGGTTGTGAGTACAGAAAAGACACATTGCATTATAAAATGTTCACAGATCAGTGATAGAGATATATTCATGTTTGTGTTTGCACTTCTAGATTATTGGATGCATCATCCAAATATCAAATTGGTTGTGAGTCACTATCCCTAATTTTAGATTTATATAGGAGTTAGGGGAAATTTATGCTTTTTTTTTTTTTTTTTTTTTGTACCAGGGATCAAACTCACGACCTTGGGTTTGCCAGGCAGGTGCTTAAGCCACTGAGCTAAATTCCCAGTCCTATATACTTTTTAATTTATATATCTCTTTTTTATTTTTTATTTTTGCATTTCTAAAACAAAAGATCACATGTTACTTTTATAATTTGAATAGTTTAAAGTACAAATATAGGAGTAGACATAAGTGAAATAAACCAAACCCACATGTGTAAACACCGCATTGTCTCCCAAGTGTAAGAAACTGAAAGACTCAATAAGATACAAAATTCCCAAATAAATATGGAGAAAAGATTCTGAAATCCAATGGTGCTTTTATTCTGTGATTTCATTGGTGTAAGTCCTTTTCCTACTATTTGAAGGCAATATGTGAGAAGATAGGAACAGCTCTTTTGAAAAATGACACACTACGGTAGCCATTGCTGGTTTCTTGTTGTCCGACTTGAAGGCCTGTAATGCTCTTTTGTTTTATCTGGTTTTATATTACTTTGTTTTGTTTGAGTTTATTGTCTGTAAATGTATGAACAACCATTTTGAAGAAAGCAAGAGACATTATGGTAACTATTGTTAATCTCCTGTTGTTATGTTTTGAAAACCTGTAGAGCTTGCAGTGTTCTGTTTTGAAATGCTATATTATGTTTGACTCTATTCTGTTTTCTTTTGCTTTGTTTTGTTCTGTTCTGTTTTGTTTTGTTCTATTCTCTTTAAAATAAAAATAAATAAATAAATACAAATATAAGAGTAGAAATGAAATTTAATACATGAAAGAAGAGTCTTCACAAAAGAAAACAAGGGAATGCTGGAGGAGTACAGGAAGGGGTGCACATAAAGAATGGGAATAATGGTGATAAGAAAGTGTCTGACTCTGTTCATACACACATTGAGAAGAGTAGGAAATGATATTCTGGGAAAGCTTTACTGAAACATGATTCTCTTCTAGGTAGAGTTTGTAAGTATTTTAGTTATTTATCTGAAAGATATTTTAGGCTTTGGCAAAAGCATGTAAAGAGTTGCAGAGGAATGAAACCAGTTGAAATGAGCAGGAATGGTCATAGTTTTCCCTTTAACTTCTCATAGAATGTAATGTAATGTAATGTAATGTAATGTAATGTAATGTAATGTAATGTAATGTAATGTAATATAGGATGTGGTGATGAGAAATTAGGCTATAGCACCCACATCTTGATGAGTTCTAAACAACTTGCTAAGGATCTTTGCATCTTGTATTCCAAAAGCCTTTAAGAAGAGAATTATCGTTGCTAGATTTAAGTTTTAGAATAATCACTTCTAGTTCACTTTCTAGATTCCATTCAATCCATCAAACATATTTTAAGTGATACTCTCTATTCTTATTACTAAGGATGGATCCACTAACAAAACACAAAAATCTACAAGTGTACTGAAATCAGCTCCTACGAGCTTGCAAGTGATCATTTTTACATTTTTAGGCCAACATCAAATCTTGGTAGCTTGAATGGGTACAAATGGAATATTGATACAATAGAAACTGGCCTATGCTACTATAATGGCTTTCTCCACCCCAAGAAAGCTGATTATTAAACAATTACCAGCATATCCCCGGGAAAATCCAGAACTCATGGAGCTTATATTTGAAATAAATATATAAATTACATCAGTTATACTGTATATGATATATATATATATATATATATATATCATATACAGCTTATATTTTCGATAAAAAGCTCAAAAGAGAAAAAATAGAACAAGATGCAAATGATCAGAGCAAAGATTTATAGAAGAGAAAGCCTGTTCTTGCAGGACCCTGGGTGGCAGTGCACCTGGTATGGTGTTGGAAGAGTGAGTCTCCCTGCCCAGCTGAGATAAATCGATGAGAGGACTGGGCCTTTAGGAGGTGACACTGGGCGGAGGGAGGACCATTAAAGAACAAATAATTTGTAGGGCTGTTATTTTTTAGGCCACAGGAGATGTGGAATAGAGTTTAAATGGGGTAATGATGAGATCCATCTGATAACATCGCCATTTGATGCTTCTCCTTGATATTCAAACTCTTTGTTTTCAAGGCTTCGTGAATAATACCTGAAATTTGCAAAACTATATCAAACCTTTTATCTGGATGTAACTTTGTTTTACATTAATAAACCTGTTCCTAAAAAATGCTTGGATTTCATGCTCTTTTTTTTATGCAACCTCATTCTCATTACCTCTGAATCCTATAGGTGAAAATTTGGCCAATGAAGGAAGTTAAACACGCTTTTCCAGGCAAACATCACTCTCTCGTCCCATTGCCAGAGGGATCAGCCATTGGTTTTTACACAACAGCCCAGATTCAAGTACTCCAGTAATATCTTCCTGGATTAAAGGGAAGAGGAAGCATTTATATCCCCCTTGTGTGTTTCACAATATGAAACCCATTAATATTAAACTATGAAAAAAGCATAAAGTCTATAGTATAGGTTTTACTTTTACATATACTCTCATCAAATTGCAGTGGTGTTAAGTCTTTATTTATGCATATTGATTTTTAAGTGGTAAATTCTGAGAGGTCGGAGGCAGCATTTCCCTGATCTTGAGAACTATATAAGATTATCATTAGCAAGCAGCTATTTAGTAAATACTACAGTGCTAGTGGTGCTCATAGTGATTGAGTAGATGGCATAAATAGTGACAATTGTTTTACTCCAGAAAGTAAGTAGAATGCTTTTATTCTCAGTTTCACAAAAGAATGAACTGAGACAGTGTTCAAAAATCATAGTGAACGCAAGTGGTAGAACCAAGGAGGTTTAGCAGAAATTGCTTCAGATCAACATACAGAACTAAAGAGACAATAAAGAACATACTCCAGCCACAGTCTGCAGGACTTGTAGAGTGAGTGAAAACCTTTGTTTTACCTTTCCCTTTCTGCCACAATACTGCAATAGAGACAAGAGTCCAACCCTGGAAAAAACATGGCACTCACATGTCCACTATGTGCTATGTAAGAATGAATGAAATAAAAGTTGTTAAGTCCTTAGTCATGCAGCAGGGTTGTATGCATGTCATAGTGATAGAAATAAGGATATTTATTAAAATCTTCTATGTAGCCACTACATTTAGTAGTAAATTTATGAAAATATCTTAAACTATCATTCAGTTATGAAAATAATTCTTTAATAAATGTGAGACATTTCTCTGGGGATACATATTTTTCATCTTATTTCTGAGAATGTATGGGCAAGCTGAATAAATCAGCATCAGTTTATTTCAGTCAATATTGTATTATTAACAAGCTGAATTTTCATTATTTATCATCTAGTTCATGGTCTCTCTGGTGTCAATACAAGCTCAGTGATTAAAATGTAGTGGTAGTTTATCTTTACAATACAAATAGTGTGATCATATTCTTTGTGATTTCTGAGCAATGTAGTAAATAGATGAAACAGTTAACAAACATAATCTCAGGACTTTTGAGGTGCACATTATTGAAAGCATACAACATCAATAGAATGAATATATGTCACTTTCTTTTCACTCTGTTTCAATTCTCTGATAGGTGTAGCAGTGATCAATACAATAAGACTCAGCACTTCTCCATCAAATTTATTTTTGGTACAAACATTGAAAACTAATACTTCTTACCTGACTAATACAGGAAAAAAAATGTGTAATACAACAGTTTAACCAGGCCAGCCATTCTGTAGTGCAATATACCTTGGAAGACTGTTCAGAAGACCAATATTTCAAGTACATTTATATTAATTATACATCCTACATTGATGTAATAGAGTGAAGTCTTTTGAAAACTTCTAAATTTGTGTGAAAATTATGTTGAATAAATGAAAGGTTTCATGCATCTGTGTAAAGTATTTCTTTAAAAGAACTTAGTAGATTTAAGCAGTGACTGAATTGTTTAATTAAAATGGCAAAACAAAATTTAAAAACTGAAAAAACATAAGAAAGCTTATTTTTCTAAAATCACTCTTTAAAAGATTCATACATTGTCAAATCTCAGTGAAAACTAGAAGCAACTTTTGGTAAGATTTTCTAAGAAGAAAATCTGTCACTTGTAACCTATGTTTTTAATATAAAATTCTTTCTGTATCAGAGTTTCTTTCTTTCTGGTAGATTTTTCTGTGGACAAAAGCTAAAATGTCTCCAGAATAAACCCAGACTTCAAATAATTTCTAAAACCTTACCATTATATAGTTATACTGTCTGTTTCTAAACAGCTACAGCATTGTAATAGTTAAAACTCATCCATTTAATATCACTAATTATTTTCCTTCTGCAGTTTTGATGGGTTAGTTATAGCCTGAAATAAAAAAAACACTGCGGTAAGGACAACTGTACAGCAAGGTTAAGTGCCTTCTTGTCTTCAGTACCAATAATTACCTTTAAACAAAAAAAGGCTGTTTTCAGATTTGACAGTTAATTTACTAATGAGTATGTGGACCTAATTTATAATAAAGTAATATTGACCAGAAATAATCCTGCTTTGGTACTCATCTGAATTATTTTATTGTTCATGTCCTCTATTAAATAAATTGGAAAGGATTAATTTTGCAAGATGGGATTGTCAGAGATGGCTGCATAAACTAGATGCATGTCAGCACTAAATTTAATTATTGATCACAATACAATAGTGCTGAGTGTTCCAATCCCCAAACAGCTTCCAGTAACTATCAGCAGATTCCAAATATAGAGACCAAAGTAAAAATTTGATTGCAGATAACTACATTTTTAATACATAAATATTTCATTGGCACTAAATAAAAATTTAATTTTACAGTACTATTTATCATTCACTAAACTATGGATCAAACAAGTGATGAATGGTGGTGATTCCCTTTTAGATACAAATTTTATTTTAATGGTACAATGGATTCAGTAGTCATGGGATAACCTTGATCTCATCATTCTGGTAAATAAATAAAACTTGTAAAGAGGAGACCATTTGAAATGCAGAATTATGCTGTTGAAGAGCATATCATAGTATCTGACTGACCAGGATGCATATCTGAAATTTGGGAGCACACTCTACCACACATAGTAGACTGCTACAATATACAGAGATCAGTATTGGGCTATATGACAGTTTGACACCAGTTGAAAAATGGAAAGTTAAATTGACTAATTGCCTATAAAATATGTAATAAATCAGGTTTTTCAACTGAAATTAGGATCTTTACACATGAACTAGTTGGATTGTCTAGCAAATATGACTAATCATGGTGGGCATTACCTTAATTGATAAATCATTACCTTGAATTTAGCAGTCAAATGAATTTACAGGTGCTCCTGCTAGAATTAGAATTAGAATGACCTATTGAACTAAGTTATATAATGAGTTCTACCAAGAACATACATGTACCCTTACTTTCAAAATTACTCTCAATTAATATTAATATTTTCAGTGAACCACAAAACTGGAATTTAAAATGAGAAAAAGATATACATTGATGTTGCTATTATACTTAAATGACTTAGAATATTTATTTCATGGTGAGGGCTTAAATAAAAACATAAAGCTACCTAATATTGGAGAGCAGAAGTCATTTTATTTTAAATCAGTAGAAGAAAAAAAAGCAGCTAAATTGCCCTGCTGAATAAATCTTAAAGGAAAAAAATTGCTTATCATTTTTATCAAGTATTTATACAGTGAAATTTGTGTAAGTGTTGATTAGATCATTTTGACTTACGCAACCCATTGCTAACTTGATATGAAACTTTGGAAATTAATATATTGCTTTAATTTTGATAAGCACGGTAAGGGAGAAAGTTATCATTATTCTAATAAATTTTTAACATGCATCTTGACAATTTTTCAATTTCCTCTGACCTTTGAACAATAGTTCTACACATAATTCTTTACTCTGAAATTCATCAGTTTGACTTGAAGTTGAATTTATTCTTCTATTTTGAATTTAAATATATTCATTTTTGTATTACTGTAGTAAATTAACAAATTAAAAATAAAAGGTTTGAATTCATTTCAGAACTTACTTATTTACATGAAGCATAGTGTATTAGAGTCCAGGCTTCTTCCACAGCCAAGCATGTGAGGGGTTATCTGAATTTTAGAAAATTACTTTTAATGAAATAATTCAATTTTGGACATACATTATTAAAATTAAAAAATATACATCATATATATTATGCTTATACTAACAACTTACCAAGAAGTTTCTAAAACCATGATACTTAAAAATATTAAGAGTACTGAGTGAAATGAAATAATTAAGTACAATCTTGATCCTACTTCAGAAATTCAGAAGGGAATAAAATAGGATATTATTCTGTGTAAGGCAAGATTATTTATATTATGAGTCACAGAGAATCCAAGTGAAACTAGGTGAAACAATGAGAAGTGTTTCTTGACCACTGTCAGTAAGCTGAGAATAGAAAAGTGGTCTTCGGACAAAATAGAATAAAGGCTTTAAATCCATTTGTCTGCAAGTGTCTCAGCTTGTCCCATTTCTGAACTTCAGCTTCATCCTCATGCTGTCTTCTCATAATTTCACAGTGTTTGTCTCATGGTACAAATCTAAGATAGTGGAGGAGGGAGCTGCAAATCAGTCCCATAAACCAAGGCTGACTCAATTGTTTATTTTCTTTTCTTCCCTCTTTGTCTCCCTCCCTTCTTCTCTTGTTTCCTTCCTTCCTTCCTTCCTTCCTTCCTTCCTTCCTTCCTTCCTTCCTCCCTTCCTTTCCTCCTTCTCCATCTTCTTTTGAGACAAATTCTCACTGCAATTCAGGCTGTTCTTGAACTCATTATGTAGCCAGGTTGGACTTGAACTCACAACAATCCTACTGCTTCACTCTCATGTGCGCTACCACACCAGACTCAAAACTCAACTTACTGTTTTCTTATGGCCTAGGCACTAAAAATGAATTTTATATCTCTAAATTGTTGATGAAAAGATCCCAAAAAGTAATAATTTATGACACATAAAAATTATATGAAATTCCATTTTGCAGTGTCCATGCATGAATCTTTATTGGAACGTAGCTATCCTCAATCATATGTGCACATTTGTGACTGCTTCCATGGAAGAACTGCAGAAAGAGTTAAAGAGTTGTTGCAGGAATGGTATCAGTTTCCCAACAAATATCCTGAGTTCAACCTTAATGGGCAGCCATAAACACTATGGAAAGGTGACTGCCATGCGTTGATTGTTTTATGTCTGGATCTTGCCACAAAATAACAGAAGCAAAGAGGACGGAATTGCTGTAATTGGTTAATCTATCTTTTCTATCCAATATGGACACTACAAGGTAGTCTTGGCTATTGAGGAAATGTGGTTGAGAAACTCAAATTTTAATTTTACATAATCTTAATTAATTTTTATTTCAATTCAAAATCTAATAAATATGCTCTAAATATACTTGGTACATAAATATGTGAGTTTATATTTAACTATAAACTTTATAAAATATAAACAGGTAAAGTATTTCAGGTGAAAATTTAATATCCAAATTGAGGTGTAACAAAAGTACAAAGTACATAAAAACTTGGAGAATGTACTACAAAAAGTGTTATTATTATTCATATTATTTACAGGTTAAAATAATATTTTAGATTTACATATTAAATTAGTTTAGTATTTTTACCTGTTTAAATGTGTTTACCTGATCTATATCTATATCTATAAGACAAATGACAGACCTAGCTTTGATCAATCAATTTTTACTGTTAACAAATATTTATGTGTTATTTCTTGCTAGAAAGGGTTTAGATACTAGATAGGCAACAAATACTTACCTACTATAAAAGTAACTGCTAAAATGAATCAAGGAAGCATTTAAATGATTATTCTCCTGTGATAGTGTTAAACACTACCTAAATCCTCTCGAAATTCAACAAAAGCACTTCTTTAGTAAAGAACAAAGCTGGTTTACAAAATTTAAAGAATGAGAGCAAGAAATCTTTCCTGGTTTCACAAATTAAATATAGCAGTCATGCAATCATGTGTATGGGCCAGAGGAAGCTGCTGTAACAAAGAGTTCATAAAATATACTGACTTTGTTTAAAAAGCAAAACAGGACTGGGGATTAGCTTAGTGGTAGATCACTTGCCTAGTATGTGCAAAGCCCTGGGTTCAATTCCCAGCACTGAAAAAAAATTTTTTTTTCCTATAACAAAACAGTAAAGAAGTCTTCAGGATGATAAATCAGATATCTTTCCTTCAAGGAATCCAAAATCCTTATAGTTACCACAAAATTGTATCTCTCAGACATCTCGCAAGAAGAAGCAAAGCTGACCAACAGCTTCAGCTGTTACCTCTCTGGTTCCACCATTACCTGGGAGGTCACCAGTCAGTGACTGTGCTTATCAGAGATTCTAATGTAAAGCCTTTCTACAGAACATAGATATAACAGAAAACTATAGCAAGAGGAGTCCATGTCAACCTTGCTTTCTAAAAATAATGAGCTTCTGTCTGTCAAAATAGAATATCACTTTTCCTGCTCAACCCTTTATCCTTCCTCAAATGCCACTGAACTCTTGAGGGCTCTCCTTAGTTATTCTCACTCTTTCATCCCTACTCTTTAAAGTGTTTCCTCTAGTAAATCTCCTGCATGTCTAATCCTACCTTGGTCCCAGCTTTTAAGAGGACATTTGCTACCGTACCTGTGTGCTGCTGCTATCTTGTCCCCTAGCTGTTGCACTTGCCATCATGGTCGAACCCAGCTGACCAGTAATACTCCCACAATAGAGCCCACAGGATGTGAGAATGGGATAAAAAGAGAGTTCACACATGATCATTGTTTAAAAAGTTGACCTAGAAGTTGCAAAAATCCCTCCCACTCACTTCATAGTAAGGAACTTAGTCACATGATCACAACTAGTGGCAAGAAGGGAAGAAAATCTAGCGTTTAGTCCAGAGGATGAACTCTACTGAAAATCAGTAGAGCTCTAAGTTAAAAAGAAAAACAAAAAAGCCTAGGAGACATTCAGAATTTTCTGGCAAAATAGCCATAAGATTCAGATGCTTCGGAAAGTATTTACCATTTTTCTTCTAGCAATTATAAACAAAGTACATGCCGCTTGGTTTGTGGAAACTATCATACTACATTTATGTGAGTCTCTTTGAAAGAATCTCTTAAAATTACTAATAGAAAGATGAATTTGGATATTGAACAAAACTAGATGAAAATGTTAATCCTAAAATTATCATTTTTGACATAATAACTAATAAACAGTATTTACAATATCACTTCTAATAAATTAAAAATGCTTAGATTGTAAAATAGGTTATATTTACATTTATTTCCCTGTTCCTTTATCCCTAAGGAAGGGTAATAAACCCCCACTCTTGCCCTTCCTTGGATACCGCTACACACCATGTTTCGTCATTGTTCACAAATACATTTTATCCACAGTTCTATAAATTGTCCTCGATTAAAACACTTGCTCAAAAATTCCAGCTGAGAGTGCCATATGATTCTTGCTGCAAAAAGAAGAGAACCATACATAATTATATATTAAAATCTAAGGATTAAGCACCTGTAATAAGGAATCCTAAAATTTTGCTCAGTAGAGATGTTGTCTCTAACCGTTTCTCCCTCTTCTCCTTGTTTGCTCCACCCCAGGGATCAACCTTTTTGGTCCCATATTAGTTCTCTTGCTTTGTAGGTTTGGTCAAGAGGGGTCTACAGCAAGAAATACAAGGTTGGTTGGACAGAGAACTTCAGACACTTTTTAATCTTACTCTTTCTGCAAATCTAGGATCTAGGGGTGGTTGAAGATTACAGCTTTGGTTAGGTAGCTGTCTTCACTAGTTAGAGGCTTTGCAGGGCATTGGTAACTATTACCCCTTCTTACTCCTTCAAACACAGAAATAATGACTCCATTGTTCTTCCAAGAAGTACTTCATCAACTTGCTACATTTTTAGACAGTACCATCTGAGCTACCTCTTCAATTGCCCATTGAGTGACTGTCCTCCGTAAAGTTTCTAAGTGATGTAGATGTAAAAGAAGCTCAGAATACATAAAAAGACTAATTTCTATTTGGATCTAACAGTAGAATACTTCAAAAATATTGCCTTCCAAAACTAATTTATATAATTATAGTTAATTGCAATGTAAAGCCCAGGTTCATAACTATACAAAATGAATTTAAGACACTTTTTTAACCATTTTAGAATAAGAAACTTTTTTTAAAAATGATAGAGGATTTGCTATGAGAAATACTGAACCTGTGAAGCTATGATATTCAAGAATACATATAGTACTGGATCAAAAACTGATAGATGAATAAAGAGAAAAGAAAATGTATCATGTAATCAGTTGTTGCTATACAAAATAACTTAAAATCTTTATAGAGTACTATCTTTATATATTAACAAAGAAGAGGAAATAACCACAATAAAATCATGTTTTAGTCACTAAATGAAAATAAATTTACATCTTCCTCCAAACACTTAACCTAAACAAATTCTGAAAGCAAAATGACTAAATGAAACCTTTCAAAAGATGAATGAAAAATAGTCAAAACAGTGAAAAGCACCATAAAGGCAAAGATGAATAATTCTTACTACTTTTTTAAAAAATTTTTGCTACTTCTCGTCCTTAAAAAGAACCTATAAACAATAAGAAAGGCATTAAATAAATGGAAATATTTTAATGAATGTATGCATATAATGGACTAGAAAACTTAATATAGGAACCTGTAAGAAAATGACAAATTCAACCAGAAAAAATATTAAGATGATACGAGCAAATAAATTCTAAAAAAAAAAATACATGATCCTAAAAAAATTGACTCCAAATGTATAATAAATGAAAATACTAAGTGGAAATATTACTACCTATAACACCATGGTAAGTGATGCTAAATGCTTATGTGAGTAGGATTAACTGTAACTACCTTTCTAATACTTGTTCTTTAGAATCCGTGTAATTTTTTTACTTTAAAGAGAAAAATCAATAAAAACAGTGACACAGAATTTCAAAACAAGAAAATAGAAAATGAACAATACTTAATATACTGCACATTGTTATCTTCAAAGTAGTTGCTCAGATTACAAAATATAGGCATGAATAGTTGATCAAACAATATAAGCACAAACCTATTGTTTCATGAACTAAAAGAAATCAGTACTATAACTATCTTAGCTCTCTTTTGTATATATATATTTTTTTCGTCCTCCTTCCTTCTTTTCTCCTTTCACCCATCTCAGTTGTTCTTCCCTCTTGAGCACTTTCCTTCTCTATCACAATATCTATTGTAGATTTTGGATCTTATTTACTTTTTCAGTTTCTTACACTAGGGATATGGTATGTTTAAACGTAAGAGTCTGATTAATGTCACTTATAAGTATGGTCTTTAGTTGAATCCATTTACCTATAAAAGCATTGAGTTTATCCTTCTTTATAGCTGAGTAGTAGTCTATTGTATAAAGATATCACATCTTTTTACCTGTCTCTCAGTTGATGGGCATTTGGATTGTTTCCAGAATTTAGCTATTAAAAATTGTGCTGCTATACACATGGGTGCACATATATCTCTGAGGCATATTTTTAATTCTTCTAAGGAAATACCCAGAAGAGGGATTGCTGGGTCCAATGGGACCTAATCCTAGTTTTTTGAGGAAATTTTCATGCTGATTTCAACAATGGCTGTACCAGTCTACACTCCCACCAACAGTGGAGGAAGTGTCCTTTTTCCCCACAGTCCTGCCAGCATTTATTATTGGTTGATTTCTTGATGATAGCCATTCTCTCTGGGGTGAGATGGAAATTCAGCATTGTTTTAGTTTGCATTTCTCAAATGAGCAATGATGTTGGACACTCTTTAATATATTTATTTGCCATTTGTATTTCTTCATCTGAGAAGGGTATATTCATCTCATGTGCCCATTTTTGGACTGGGTCTTTGAATTTGGGGATCTAATTTTTTTTTAATTCTTTACATGTTCTAGATAGAAGTCCTTTGTCTGAGGGACAGTTGGCTAAAATGTTTTCCCAATTTATAAGTTTTCTTTTCACTCTGTTGGTGATTTCTTTTGATGTACAAAAACTTTTTAATAAGACGAGATCCCAGTTGTTGATTCTTTGAAGTACTTCCCGTGCAGTTTGGTCTTTGTTCATGAACTCTCTGCCTACCTCTATGTCCTCAAGATTTCTACCTACTTTCTCTTCCAGCAGATTTAGTGTTTGCATTTTAATATTTAGATCTTTAATCCATTTTGACTTTAGTTAAGTGAATGGTGATAGACATGGTCTAGTTTTAGTCTTTACCATGTGGGAAACCAGGTTTTCCAGCACCATATATTAAAGATGCAATCTTTCTTCCAGTGCACATGTTTTGCGTCTTTGTCAAATATAGGATGATAGAGTGTGTTTATGGTTGTGTCTACAGCTTTTAATCTGTTCCATTGCAACCTCAGGTCTGTTTTCTGTTTGTTTTGTTTGTTTGTTTGTTTTTTGTTTGTTTGTTTTCTTTTCTGGTACCATGCTGATTTTATCACAGTGGCTTTGTAGTATAATTTCAAGTCAGGGATTATGAAGCTTCCTGCCTTGTCTTTGTTGCCCAGGATTGCCTTTGCTATTCTAGGTCTTTTCTGGTTCCAGATGAATTTTAGGAACGATTTCTCTAGACCTGCAAGGTATGCAAAGAGTATTTGATCAGGATTTTATTAAGTCTGTATAATAGTTTTGGGAGTAAGACCATTTTTACAAATTTGGTTCTTCCTATCCATGAGCAAGAGATATCTTTCCATTTTTTGATATACTGTTCAATCTCTAGTTTCAGAGTTGTGTAGTTTTCAATGTATAGATCTTTTATTTCTTTCATTACATTGATTCCAAAGTATTTCATTTTTTGGGATGCTATGGTGAAGGTTGTGATTTCCATAGTTTTTCTCTCACTGAGTTTATTATTTGTGTACAGGAATACTGTTGATTTTTGAATGTTCAATCTATCTATGCTACTGAATTTGTATCCACTATACTACTGAATTTGTTTATTAATTCTAGAAGTCTTTTGGTGGAGTTTTTGAGGTCTTCTATGTAAAGCATCATGTCATCTGTATACAATGATAACGTAACTTCCTTTCCTATCCTTATTTCTTTTATTTCTCTCTCTTTATCTAATTGCTTTGGCTAATGTTTTCAGAACTATATTGAATAGGAGTGACAATAGTGGACATCCTTGTCTTGTTCCTGATTTTTAGGTTGAAAGCTTTCAGATTTTGTCCATTTAGTATGATGTTGGCTGTTTTTTTGTCATAAATGGCTTTTAGCAGATTGAGGTAAAAATCACCTATTCCAGTTTTCTGTAGGGTTTTTTTTTTTCATGCATAAGTGTTGGACTTTATCACAAGCTTTTTCTGCATCAATTGATATGATCACATGATTCGTCTGGCTCTTTTGATATGGTGTATTGTTTATTGATTTGCATATATTGAAACATCCCTGCATTCCTTGGATGAATTTCACTTTGTTATGATATGTAATCTTCTTGATGATTTGCTCCATTCTGTTTGCTAGTATTTTATTGAAGATTTTTGCACCTATGTTTATTTGTGAAATTGACCTGTAGTTCTCATTTTTGGTGGGGTCTTTCTCTGGTTTGATATTTCCCCCCAGGAATGAGTAGGGAGTAACTGCTTCCCTTTCAATTTCATTAAAGAGTTTGAGGAGTGTTGGCATTAAATCTTCTCTAAATTTCTTATAGAATTCAGCCATGAATATATCAGGGTCTGATGCATTCTTTGTTAGTAAGGTTTTTTTTTTCATTATATTTTTCAGCTTCATTAACTGAAATTGGATTATTCAGCAGTTTTACATCTTCTTGATTCAGCTTTTGTAATTCATATGTTTCTAGCAATCTCTGTTTTCCATTCTTTGGGTAATGGTTTTTGAAGTAGGTATTGAGCTTCTAAATTTCCACAGGATCTGTAGTGATTTCAGCCTTTTCATTCCTTACTACACGATTTTGAGTTTTTTCTGTCCTTTTTTTGAAAAGGTTGGCTAGGGCTTTATCAATTTCATTTATTCTTTCAAAGAACCAACTCTTTGATTCATTAATTCTTTGTATTGTTTTCTTAGTCTCAATTGCATTAATTTATGTTCTGATCTTTATAATTTCCTCCCTTATAAGGGCTTTGAGGTTAACTTGCTCTTCTTTTTCTAGAAACTTGAGGTGAAACATTAGGTTGTTTATTTGTGCTTGTTCTCTTTTCCAAATATAAGAACTCACCACTATAAAAAATCTCCCCTGAGGACTGCTTTCATTGGATCTCACAGGTTCCGGGATGGTGTATTTGCATTTTCTTTTGACTATATGTATTGTTTAATTTCGTCTTTAGCTTCATCTGTGACCCGTTGTTCTTCAGGAAGCTGTTGTTTAATTTCTATGTGTTTATGGAGTTTTGCAGTTTCTTTTGTCATTAATTTCTAATTTTATTGCACTGTGGTCAAATAATATGCATGGGATAATTTCAGTTCCTTTGCTTACTTAAGCATGTTCTATGGGCTTATATATGCTCTATTTTTGATAGCATCCCATGTGCAGCTGAGAATGTGTATTCTGATGTTGTTGGTTGAAACACTCTATAAACATCTACTAAGTCCATTTGTTGACAAGTTTAATTCAGTTCTGTTATTTCTTTCCTGATTTTTTTGTCTAGTTGATCTATCTCTTTGTGACAAAGGGATGTTAAGGTCCCCCATTACAACTGTGTTATTGCTTATTTGATTTTTCATGTCTATTAGTATTTGTCTTGCATAGTTGGGTGCTCCCATATTTGGTGCATATATATTTGTGATTGTTATTTCTTTGTCTTGAAGTTTTCCCCAAACAAGTATGTAATGACCTTCTTTATTTCTTTAGAATATTCTTAGTTTGAAGTTCACGTTGTCTGCAAATAGAATAGCTACCCTTGCTTTTTTTTGGCGGGGTGGGGGGTTCCTGTTGCATGGAGTATTTTTTACCATCCTTTGACTGTTAGTCCATAAGTTTCTTTTTTATTTAGATGTGTTTCTTGTATACAGCATATTGTTGTCTTGTTTCTTGATCCACTCTGTCAATCTGTTTCTTTTGATTGGTGAATTGAGATCATTTACATTGATGGTTATAATAGATATGTATTTGTATGTCTTTGT
>RJWT010024898.1:0-16318 GCA_004365215.1 Cuniculus paca | reverse complement strand
TATACTGCAGATAACAAGAGCCATTATGGTAGCCTTATCGATTGCTATGTTTTTTGTTTTTTTCCTTTTTTTTACACTGTTTCAAAGTCATGTTCCATGTTCATTGCTTTGTTTTGATTGACTTTACTCTGTTTTGTTTTGTTTGGTTATATTCTTTTCAAAATAAAAAATAAAAAAAAAAAAAAAGAAAATTTCAAAGGTACTTGTAATCAGCTTTCTTTTGATCCATATGGTTTATCTTCACTCCAATATGGCTCTGGGTCATTTGAGCCTTGAAGTCCTCCCCTAGAATGATTGACCCCAATAACTCTTTCCTAATGCACATTGTACCTTGGAGAAATAGTTTATTCCAGGAGTAACCGTCAGAGACATAGCATGATAAGCTCCAGTATCCAAAAACCTTTATTCTCAAGCAAATAAAAGCACTTTATAAAATAAGTGTTTATCTCATATGAAGGAATTCAACAATAGGCAGGTATTCTTTTGGTTATTTTAAGATGTCAAAGGCCAAGGTTATTCCCTGCTTTTTGTTTACCGCATTCTGGATGTTGGTTTTTCATCCTGACCTGATTGATTTATTATTCAAGAAACTCCTTCAAATAGGACTGCTTTGCAAAGCAGAAAGCTAGAACCATTTGTCTGTGCTGAAAATAAAATCTGTTTATTGTTTCCAGGTATATTAATAACAACAACACCGACATCCATTGGCATCTTCCAGAAGTGTACACATAACCCTTACCAGACAGACATATGGAGTGTTTTATAGATTTAATATACTTCCATGATGGTTGTTGTAGCAAAACAAGACATGGGAATCTGAACTGTTTAAACACGAGCTAGCATGCGGTCTAAAGATAGTAGGTCTATGATAAATACGTTTACATTAGCTAACTTTACAAACACAAATGATAATATTGACTATAATTATGTGAACAAGTATGATTTAAATTTTTAAAAAAGAAGCTGAAATTAGTTATCAGGGTAGATGGCTTTATGAAACAATGCCTACTTATGAACTTCTTGTGCTATCATGAGAAAAGTAAGAGAAAAATTTGCTTTGATAAAATTTTCTACGAATTCAAAATAATCTCTTTTTTGCCTTTGATTATCTACATGTTTTTGAGATCAAAGTCGGAAGCCACTAGTTCTAATGCAGGAATCAGTTAAAAAGTATTCCGTGAATTAATTTTCAAATATTTGAAATTTTCTGTCCAATTACTTTAAAGGGAAGTTTGTGGAGATAATAACCCAAAGTAGAGAAAAGTTCATTTAATTTTTCCCTGTGCAAATAGGATACCTTATTTTACCCCTTCCCCTTTACTCTAAGAAGGCAAGTTTGTTTTTTTCTTCCTGCAGAGACAAGACTTAAAGTAATTGCTGTTCACAGCTTGAAAGAACAAGACCTTCACTACTTCTCAAGTTTTCCTTTCCCAGAGGTAGCCTCTTGCTTTAATAAATTGAAGCTTTAACCCTAATGATTTTTTAAAATTTGGTTCAAGGGTAAAGGGTAGAAGGGGAAAACCCAACAGGCTGTATTATTTCCTTGGTAAAAGAAATTTATCACTGTAATTATATATTACACTAATGAAATTTATTCTGGTTCCCACCAAAAAAATCATGCAAAAGAGATGACACTAAATATCTCATAGCATATACCAACTGCAGAAATTTTTTGTATCTCTCAGTAAGAAAACTTAAAATAATAGCACATTTACAATGATAAATGTGGCATTTTCAAATCAAAATGAGAGTTCAATGACCCCTCACTTAAGTCGGAACTGGCTTTAGTGATTTGGATGTAGCTCAAAGAATGTTACAAAAGTGATATTGGATAAATTTCAAGGTGAGAGCAGGAAAGATCTTGTAACCTCCTTCTCCTTCTCTTAGGGTGCTTACTCTGGGAGAAACAGCTGCTTTGTATGAAGTACAGCCGTCTAGAGACTACCATGCTGATGGGTGGTCCCATGGGGACTCTGGCCAGCACTGATTTAACACAAGTGACCCATCTGGAGATTCCAATGGCTGCAGACCCAAGCAAGAGTTCATGCCCTCCACCAGCCCAGGAGGAACCTCAGATGGGAACTGTGTGGCTAATTCCTTTCCGAATTCCTGACCAATATTGCATGAATTCGTTCAAATGCATGTTTTAAGTTATTAGGTGGAGAGTGATTTGTTCTGTAACAATGTCATTAGAAATTTTGGTTGTTAAAATCAGTTTTATAAGAGGGACACACTGAAGAACAAAAGTTTCTCTAAAATACACACCTTTCAATGCACAAAAATAATTCACAGGGGATTTAATTTAGTTTTGACTTTTAAGTTATGTGTTCAGGGCAGGGAAATCTGTGACTGATTATCTGGCTTTTGAGTGTACAGTTAAATTTCAGGGTAATCTAGTCCTAAGAAAGGCTATTTTTTCCCCTGAGTATTTCCTGTGTGAGATAAGACGTGGTCAAATATAAATATGACTTTCTATTAAAAGATAGTCCTTCTTTTAAAGCAAATTTGTATAACTTGTTTGTAAAATTTCTAGCATAGTAATTTGATCAATTTAGAAGTCTTAGAAAATAAGTAATAATATCTGGACAAAAATTTTCTTTTCCAAATTGGAGTTTGTTTGTTAACAGGATGAAAATGAATACTCACAGACAAAATATATAGTTTCTCTTGTATGCCTCAGTATAGAAATCTAAAAGACATGCTTAAATTTTCCATTCTCCTTTAAACCACTCTTCTGAAACTCTTCCTCTATACATTAATTATTCCACAGGTTTTAACAATGACCACTAAATCGTTCTTCATGTTCTCTTTCCAGTACATTGTGATGGTGAGTCGAATGGTAGGTAACACCCTGAAGGTTGAATCCATGTTGTAAGTCCTAGCTTCTGTGAATATTATCTTATTTAGGAAAAGAATTTTGCAGATTATTATTATGGGTCTGAACAAGAAGAAATCATTCTAGACTACCTTGTTGGCCCCACATCCAACCACACAGATTCTCTTACTACGTATGCATGGGGAAATAGGACAGAAAAGGTCATCAGAAAACACAGGAGAAAATTGGAGTGCTGTGAACACAGTCAAGGAATATGTGCAGCCACCAGAAGCTAGAAGAGACAAAGAATGAACGCCCTCTGTGCCCTGCTAACACTTTCATTTCAGATTTGTGGCATCCAGAACTGAGAGAATAAATTTCTGTAGTTTTATGCCATTAATTGTGGGGTAATTTATTATGGTAGACATAGGAAGCTAATACATCTGCCTTCATCCACATTTTTGTTTTTAGTCTGTTTTGATGCAAAAGTGCTAAATTCTCTCCCCTTTTCCATTCTTCCTGAGTTCCATCTGTGTAGTCCCAAGATTAGTCTTTCTAACACGTCTTATTATTTTATTTTGAAAATTACCTGTGGTTTTTAATTACCTAAATGTGAAATTTAAATTGCTCCATAGGTCATGCAAATGCCTTCAAAATCAATCTCCTCTCTATCATACTTTCAAATTTAGTCACTTATGTCATCTAGATATCCCTTAACCCAGTCAAGGTGACACCTGAAATCAAACAGCACAGTATGTGACTCCACATTGACCAGAAGATTCTCATTGCTGGTACTTTGAATCCTGAACAAATTTGGTAGAGAAAATGACTTAAATGCCTGCGTTCCCACTGGGACCCTTGATGAGCTAAGTGGTTCCTGACACTTAAACTATCAGAGGTGTCTTGTTCCTATTTTTTTCACAACTAGCTTTATTCTTCCATGGATTCTTGGAATTACCTGTTCTTCCAGTAAGTTTTCCTGCAAACCTAAGCATAGTTTTTATAAGTTAAAACCAAAGACTCTAACTGCCCTAATTAGTGAACTTGTTTGTTTTTATTTTTCTTTTCTTTTTTTTTTTTTTTTCTTTTTGAGACAAGTTCTTCATATGCAGTTCAGGCTAGCCTTGGGCTCACTTTGTAGTCCAGGCTGGTCTCGAACTTGCAATGATCCTCCTGCCTCAGCCTCCCAAGTGCTAGGATTACAGGAGTGTGCTACAACGCCTGGCTGTGTATTTTTCGTTGTTAACAGTATTAACGCCTTCCTGTGATCCAGGAGCAGTTGCCATGAGGGACAGGAAGACAATCAAGAAGCCAAACCACACCTTCCTGTGAGCCAGCCAGTGTGAGGACTAGGAGACAAGAAGAGCAACCCCCACCCACCCAAGCAATGGGTTGATTCAGGGGAAGTCAGGCTGAGATGATAGTAACTGAATTAAGAAAAATGAATAACAATGCTTGTATCATTTGATTGATTTTGCAGGCCTAAAACCGGTAGTCTGAGCATCTATTTTGAGGATAATAATAGGCATTGTAGCAACCGTGGGGGATTTCCTTTGGTCTCGTTTTTGAAATCCAATGTTTTGTTCCATTTTTTGTTTTATTCCTAAATCTACTAATCTGAGCAACTATTTTGAAGACAGCAATATGTAATATAACAACCATTGTTAAATTCCTGCCATCTTGTTTTGAAATCCTATGTAGCTATTGTAATTCTTGTTGTTGTTGTTGTCATTTTGCTTTTGTTGTTTTTTTTATTTATTTGCTTCTTGATTTTTCTGTTGTTTTTTCTCTTTGAAATAAAATTTAAAAAATATTAATAAATGAGAAACAAGTTTAAGTCAGGAAGTAAGGTCAGCATTAGGAGGTGACTCAGGTTAATATTTACAGTGTGGCTTCTATTTTTATTGCATTACTTAAATGGCTTATATTCACAAAGAAAAAAATTGCTTTATTATGGGAGAAATTGCAAGTAAGAATATGTTTAAAAAATGATTTCAGAACTCTTTGTGAAAAGTTAAATGTCACAGAATCAAGATTATTCAAATTTACACAGAGAGCTACTTAGAGAAGATCAACTAGATAAAAACTGTGATGTTTGTCATTTCTAATTCCAGTAATTAAGTGCTGCTCTCTCGTTCTACTTGAAAAGGCCTCTATGGGATTATATTAATGGCATAATGGAGAGTCAAAGAAAAAAATCAAAACCGTTATGAAAAAGAATGATGTTGAAAAATTTATGAGCTGGAATCTTTAGAGAAGGAGAGCGTGAATGGTGGAAATGACCAGGATTACTGGAATGGTGTGTGGCCTTTTGTCCAAGAAGACGTGCTGTCTCTAATATTCCTAAAATCTGTAAATGCGTTAGAAACAGGCTTGTCATGAAGACTATAGCTGAATACTTTAATTGAAGTTTTTTCCATTACAATCCCACTATTTAACTTTTTCTTATATAAAAGAAATCTTTCTTATAATAAAACTTTTTTATTTTTACTTATTTTTTCTTCAGATAATGAATGCTTGATTTCTATTATAAGTGAGGTATTTTTTCGAAGAAGTAAGTGTGATCATCATAGCTAAAGGTTAGCACTTTAGCAATTTTGAAAAGAGAAAAATATCCTGACTAGAACATGAGTCTAGCAAATGACAGTTATTATTTGCCTGTGTGATACTCATCACCTACCTTCTGCTTATCTATAGACCTTCTGATGGCCCCAAGCAGCACACTGTGACAGGAACATCTAATAATGGGAGGGAAGGAGGTTGAGAAGGATTTCAAAGACATGCAACTCAGAGGAATATAATTGAGATCAGGCAAGTCTATTAATTATGAGACCCTAATCAAGATATGTATTTCTATGTCTCAGTTTCTTTATATGTTATAAGATGTTTCCTTGGCCAGGCCTGGTGTTGCATGCCTGTAATCCCAGCACTCCAAAGGCTGAGACAGGAGGATGATTGTGAGTTCAAGACCAGCCTGGGCTACAAAGTGAGCTCAAGGCCAGTCTGAATGGCATAGTGAGACCCTGTCTCAAAAAGGTAAGGGCTGGGGATTTAGCTCAGCAGCCTAAGTGCCTGCCTGGTAAGCACAAGGTTGTGAGTTTGATCCCTGGTGAAAAAGATGTTTCCTTTTTCAAACTCTACTATGAGAACTACCTTGTGCCTATGGCCTATCTCACCATAGCCTTTCAGTCCTAACAATCATGGATCCATTTCAGGTAGTCGTGAGGCAGATACTCTTACATAAAACCTGCAGTCCTTCACCTATCAACGTGGCATTTTCTGTTCTTATTCTTTAGCAAGTTTTAGCCCAGAAGATACAATCAAATACTTTTGTAAGTGTAGACTTATCATGACATACCAATGCTTTAAAAAACCTTCCTGTTACTGGTTATGTAGGCTGATATTGAATGTTTACGGGACTAGCCTACTTTTTATGAGCATGTTTTAATTGAGCCAGATATGGCGTAAAAGATAACTGCACATGTATTGTCTACTTGAATAATAATTCAAGGTACATCTTTTAATTTTATTGGTTTTATTGATACTGTTACAGTTTGCGATTTCCCCACAGCTGTTTTTATTTCATGGAAATCATTCATCCCATGAGCATGACTATAGCTCTAAGCATTTTATAATAAATTGTTATGATCATTAAACACATGTAGTTAAAGACTTCTTTGCATCCATTTCCTTGTTCTCAGTTTTAATTTTTCATCATCTTTATTAATTTTATATATGAAATATAATTTTAAACCCCCAAATTAACAAGCTACATATGTTCTCTCTGTGCACCGAGAGCTGTCTGTGTGTATTGTTCCCACACTCAGTGCGCATCTCTTCCCCACACAGACTTCCTGGCAGTGCTTTGGCTCTCTTCCTGGTTGTGTTGCTGATTGCCTCCCATTCCTGTCATAGATTGTGGTCCTTGGTGATTTTCCATCCTCCTGCTACATCTTTCTCCTCTTCTGGTCTCCCAAACAACATTCCAATTACGTCTTCTCTGCTGCTCTCCTGATCATCCCTCACCTTGCTCCTGCTGTCTGTTCAACGTAATGCCTGTGATTGTCACAAGATGCTCACTTTCACAGTTGGCACTGATTATTATTCACTCATTCATTATTTGCTCAATCCACAAGCATCTCTTTAGGGCCTACTCATTATCAAGATGGTGCTAGGGACTGAGGTTACAAAGATGAGTGTGACACAGTCCCTGCTTCCCAGGATATTAGAGTTTTGTGTTCTTAGAGGGGAGATTTCAAAATTAGAAGCCCTCCACTCCCAAATAATGGTTTCCAGTTTAAAATTTCCAAACCCCAAGCAAAACTGACTTTGGAAAATATCTACAATGAGATCTATTTTTCTTTCCTGAATTACCAAATGAAATAAAGAAGGCTTGTTCTAGTATAGTGGGTGACAGAATTTCATGAACCTTCACTTCAGGGCTACTGACTATTGATCTATGAACCCTTGTCAGTGAATACTAGATATTTCTTTTTCATTGCACATTATGGCTCTGGAAAAATCACTTCTCCATAAATAATGAAAATAATAATCAGAATTTTTCAGCCAATACACCACTACAGTTTGTGTTAGTAATTTGAAAAATTAGTCCCTGGTTTTACCTGACACCAGACTGTAAATCTGTATAACATTCTCATTTTTTCTAAAAGCTTACACAATGTCTTGTGCTAAATGTCCCATAGGACAGCATTTCTGAGTCAATTACAGAAGAATCTGGACCCCAGGAGCTATAAAGGTGTGTAGATTCAACCCAATATAAACAAAATATAAAGCCTAGACTAAACAACAAAATTCACAAACAATAACAATTGCAATTCTACTTTGAATTTCCAGAAGGAGTTCTCCCTTCTTCTGAATCAACTTACCCTTATAAAAATAAGCATCTATTTCATAGACTGTATTTTACATACAGTGATCTCAGAGTTCCTGTAAAGTGCACACAAAGCCAGTATTCACTCAACATCTGAATAAGATTCCTACTTATAATATTTTTTAAAAGGCCAGATGGGAAAAATTTTTATGATATTAATGAAGAAATTCTAGCCTTGCTAGAGTGAGAGGTTGGGGTGGGCAGAGACAGAGTTCTTTAGACTGTAAAGTTCTACTTAAGTTAGAGAGAACTCAAAAAAAAAGGATGTGGTAGAAGAGTCAAGATGGTAGACCACATAATAGGAACATGAGGCTAAAAAATTAATGCAAATGTAGGCACTAGTAATGTAATGCACTTTTCAAAGCAAGAAAACTAATAGTCTCAATGTACTGTGCTGCATGGTATTAAATTTTGTCTGCCACAATTCTGACAGACTGTGAGTAACTAGCATGAATCCAAGGAAAGACAGGCGGGAATGCAAGTATTCTGAAAAATCTCACCTTTCAACGTAACAGTGGATTAGAAAAGAGAGCATCCAAGGGGATTTCAAGATCTATCTTAACATATTATAAGGATAATAATCTTTAAAAGTACAGACTTTTAGTTATTTTTTTAAAAGAAAAAAATTAAAGAAATGAGTTGAAAATTTCATGGAGCTAGATTTCCTCTGGGTTTGCTGTTAAAGAGATTCAACCGCTAGAGTCTTCAAGGTGAGTCACGGGAAGGCAGATCTTGCTGCAGCTGTAGGCTCGGCAGACTTCCGGGGGCATGGCCAGGTTGGACCTGAATGCTCAGCGCCAGAGACAAACACTGACCCATGAAGCCGGGTTAAGTCGATTATTATTATCTGTCCAGGTGAAACAGAGAAGGCCAAAGAATTCGGGTAAGTTGGTAAATAATGACTGAAAGCTTTAGTTAACAGATATGTGCCAGTTTATTTTTTAAATTTAGAAAGACTTTTTCTTATTTCTTTTGTTTCTTGCTTTGAACAAATTTTCATATTTTGCATACCTATACTAAGCTGTAAGAGTTAAAATGTTAATTTTGTTGTATAGATGCATTTAGCGTATCCATTAATCCAGAGATTACCAACTAATCAATCAGTCAGAAAAGGGCAAGTGAGTCAAATAAGGGTGGATTAACTATCTTCATCTATATAATAAAGTTCTTGTCTTTGAGAAGCTTAAAACCTTATTGCATAAAAACCTGTAGAACAGCAGGTGATTGGGATTTTGTATTTTCTCCCTTGATTAGATACATTCCTGCAAGGACTATGTCTTTGACCATAGACATACCTTGAAATATTGTATCTACCAAATTCAGAAAATAAGCAGATAAAACTAGAACCTCTTTGGTGAAGTTGGGGTAAGAGTTGTAGAACTTCATTCTGACAGCCATCAATGTCATTCAAAAATCCCTAGAATCCTATAGATCAGAGTGTTTGAATTATAGTAGATATTAGTTATATAATGATTAATAAGGCCACACACTCTTCTAAGTGCTGCATATGGATGAACACTTTCAGTCCTTTTGCTAAATGCACAATGTGCATACTATTTGCTCTTATTCTACAGGTAAGGGAAAATGAGGCAGAGAGGTTAAATAATCTACTCAAGATCACTCAGAACTTCTGGCTCTAGAGTCTGCACTGTTAATTGCTGAATTTTATGTGATGTATGACATCTTTACACACATGGATAATTCTTCCAGCAGAGTTTAGAAAGGAGGTGTGGTAACGAATGTGTCTTATGAACTTGTAGAATATGACTTGCGATAGTACTAGATCTACTAATGTAGATTGATGGAGACTTAGGAGATCACTAGGTCTATGGATTCTCTACATCTTACATTATTGGATGCATGTAGCTATGTGTGTTTTCTACATAGAAGCTCACAGTTTCCATTAAATTTATGGCCTTATAAGTTAAAAATCACTGTTAGTAGGAATGAGCAGGACAGGTGTACAGGCTTAATAACGAACTGTTCATTCTCAAGAGTAAAAAAAGTACTTGCTAAGGGTTTCTCTCTCTCTGTTTCCCTCTTCCTCCCCCTTTCTGGATAAATTTAGCAATCTGTTCCACTAATAGTTTAAAACTGTATTCTATGTGCCAGGCACTGTTCTAGACAAACAATAGGAAGCCAGTTATGTTTAGCTCGAATTCTCCTGGGAGCAGTCCCAGAGACAAGGATCAGAATGCAAGTCGTTTTTGTGGGAGCTGATCTTAGAAAGCATGGTCAGAGAGTGGGAAGTGAGACAGTGACGGGAAGGAGGCCAACAAGCACAGTGCTATCAGCCATGTTACAGTTACAGGGAACTGGGTTTTACATCGGCAGAGAATCTCGGGACACTGTAGAAACATTCCCCAGTGTTATCTAAGGCAAGAAATAAAGGATATTTATCTTCCAACTTCTGTCAGTCTTTTGTTGAGACCTGTCCTTTGGTGGACAGGAGGGTTATTAGTTGGAGGATGTTGGGGAAAAGCCAGGCTCTTACTTGTTGCACTTGACAAGATATTACAAGTGTATGAGCGCAAGCAAGAACTGGAGATTTAAGAGAAGAGATAAAGTCTCTTTGGGGCTCTTCAAGATTGAAAATGCTAACTTTTTGGATTCTGAGTAGTAAAAGACAGACAGACAGAGAGAGAGAGAGAGAGAGAGAGAGAACACTTTTCATGAACAAAGAAGTTCGTTAAAACTTTGCACTCAAACAATGTTTTATTTTTAAAGTGAAATTTAGATTCTTATGAATATATATATATATATTTTTTTTTTCTTAATAATATTTCTTGGGGTAGAGAACATTGCTTCTGGGGAGACACTGGAGCAGCTATCCATCATGGAAAATGCTGGAGTAAATTGGTTCAGCAAGCTGCTTTTTCAGCCACAGAAGAAAGTATTTTCTGGTACTTCTTCAGGCCCAAAAGCACTCAAATTAGCAGAAATGTTCACATATTATTTTAGTGTAGAATTATATAATAGAAATTGGAATATTAATATAGTTAAAACAATTTTAAAACTTTATTTGTATAAAATTTATGAAAACACATTTAATAGAGCAAAATTATTTTTAATAAACTTAAAGAAGCCAAGAATATTTGAATTTACACCTAGCAACTGATGAATTGGATGCTGTTATAAACATTTACAAGCATTAATCCCATTTGTGTTTACTTATGTACCCATTTTAACTATTGCTTTAGACTACTTGTGAGAACCAAAGCACAACATAGTTACTATTTTAACCATTTTTTTTACCAAGAAAACCTTTAAGTTATTATACTCCAAAAACAATAGACATTGCATTTATAAATCCAATTTTTAAAATGGATATTATTTTGTTGCCTCAGCTAACAACCTAGGCAAAACATGTAATCAACTTAAACAGTATCTTCACTCTTATGTTACCAAATTAGCTTCTAGTTAAGCCACAAGAATAAAACATACTTGGGCTACGTACATGAGAGTCTACTTATCTATAAGCCAACTTAAACGGTCTTGTGGAAGACAACATATAGAAGCAAGTAACTGAAAGTTAACTCACAGAAACATACGCATTATCCTAAGTCATGCATAACTTTATGTTATCAAACTACGTATCCTATTTTACCTAAACCTTGAGGCTAGCAGCTTATGTCCTCTAAAGTTTTAAATGAATTTGGTAACCATTGAGTATCTGCAAAAATCACTTTTTTATGAACAGAGTTAATGAAATCAGAAGACTATAAGGGCAAAATAAGAATAAAGAAATTAACATGAGTTGATTTATTTTTTAATGGAGCAGTTGCAGGCACTTTAGCCAATTCTTAAAGCAAAATTAATAGGCAGACAGACAAGCAACCATATAGAACACATAAAACAATTGCCTTACATCAGAGTACACTTTTAAATACTTTGCCTATGCTGAATTATAATAAATTTTTTCTTCGTTTTGGGTTTGTAACTATGAATAAGCTAATCAGTTAGAATTCTCCCTAGAGGATATCAATTAGCATTTCTTATTCGTGTGTAAATCGTAGCAGTATTTTCTTTAATACTTCAGACTACTGAGGACTGCTGCTGGTAGTTGACATGGAGCTAAACTAGTAAGTGTCAGAAGAAGAGTTGCAGATGGCTAGATTGGATCTTTTTTACCCTCCCCTCTTGTTTTAAAAACAAGTTTGAGACCAAGTATCCTTACTCTTTCATTTTTATTCAGTAGATGCAGAGAAAAATCAATGTTTTAAAAATCTGCCATTTAAAAATGGTCCCAAAATTGTAAATAATACTCGGAGTTGACACTTTGGGGACAGGCACTGATTTTTCATAATCACTTGAGTTGCTACTGTACTTGCCAAAAGAAATACAGACAGGTCTTCACTCTGGGGTTAAGGGGTGCTTAACTTACCTCACCTCAACTTTTCTTGTGCTCCAACTTTCCTGGGGTCCGAGTGCCCAAGCAGCCCACCTTAACTTTCCCTGGGTCACGCTGTACGCACACCCCTGGCCCAGCTTTCCTGGAGTCACACTGTGTTCACAGCCTACTCCAGTGTTGCTGTGGTCAGGCCAAGGCCCACCCCAACTGTCTGTCATAAATAATCTTGACCTCCCTGCCAGTGATGCAGAAATCCACCCCGAGGTCAGGCAACCTTGGCAACTCCCTACCGCTATAATAACCAGGGAATAGCAAGCATGCTTGGCATAGGGCTACTTCAAGGCATTGAGGCCCTGAAAGTATACAAAAACTTGCTTGGATTTTCCACAATAGATCAGAAAGGCAAGAAAAAAACAAGTTCTATGTAACAGCTGGATTTACTAAAAAAAAAAAAAAAAAAACACCTCACCTGTAAAGTCTTCATATCTAGGGTCTTAGAACCAATATAAAGAGCTTATGGAGGTTTAAAAAGGAGTCTGGAGATGCCAGTTAGTAACTATAAAGCTCGCGCTGTTTTAAAAGATCTAGAGATAAACTTGAGAGTCAAATTAAAATAAGTACCAGAACCAAAGAAGATAGAGGGAGGGAGCAAGTTGGAATTAGAGAAGTGACCCCGTGAGACCCCAGAAAAATACAGTGAGTAACTGTGGGGCTGGAGTAGATGACTCTAGGACCCAGGAAGGTCTTGGCAGATGTGATGTGGACAGCCACGAGGGGCTAAAGGCACTGGTTCTCAGGGGGCCTGTGCACAAAGCCCGGATGGAACGCATCTCTAAAACGTGGCCCAGGGGAAGGGGAATGTTTGTCCCCTTCCTCTTCCCAAGCACAGCTTGGAGTTGCTGGCTAGGGAGGAGGAGAGGGAAATGGCGGGACTCTGTCTAGCCGTGCCATGTCACTGAGTTGCCGTTCATTTTTCTATCCCAGTGCATCAGTGGAAAACACAGAATCATGTGCTTCCTATCCCTCGACTCCCAGCGTGGGATAGGAGGGGAAATCAATCGGATCTGGGCCTGTGTCACCCTGGTAGCTTGCCTATAATTTGTTTTTTCTCTTCTTTGAGCAATGTCAACACATGGGTGGGACATACAAGGAGGGCCCCTCCTTTTCCATCCCTGGATGGAAGAGGAATAGTAACTGTCTTTCGTAGCCATGAGGAAACTTGAGCTCCTGTGGACCACCCTTCATTCCCTAGTTCTTTATTTCTTCCTGGTGATTAATATTACAAAAAGTTAAAGGATTTGGATTGTCTGACAGGTGAAAGCCTCAGAGTAGGAGAGGAGAAGGGACAACAATAGTAATGAGTTTTCAAGGAGAAGAGAAGAGAAGAGAAGAGAAGAGAAGAGAAGAGAAGAGAAGAGAAGAGAGAAAGACAGGAAGGAAGGAAGGAAGGAAGGAAGGAAGGAAGGAAGGAAGGAAGGAAAAAAGAAGAAAAAGAAGAAGAAGAAGGAAGAAGAAGAAGAAGAAAAGAAAGAAAGAAGGAAAGAAAGAAAGAGAGAAAGCAAGCAAGCAAGCAGTGAACTCTTCTTGACAGGAGTGTATAGACTCTACTGGGTCCTGAGATAGCATCAGCTATCACCTATCACCTATCACCTAGATGGCCACTCAGTCTCTACAACTTAGGAGAAGTTCCCAGTGACCCTAAATGAGAGCCATGGTATTAGACAGACTGAGTGTATGCTCTTGAGATATATATATTTTTTTTTTGGTGGCACAACCTCATGCTTGCCAGACGGGTGCTTATGCCACTTAGCTAAATCCCCAGCCCTTGTCTCTTTGAGACAGGGTCTTGCTATGCTGTTCAGGCTGGACTTAAGCTCACTAGGTAGCCCAGGCTGGTCTCAAACTTGCAAGGATCCTCCTGTCTCAGCTTCCCAAGTACTGGGATTACAGGTATGTGCCACCAGGCCTGGCTTGCTCTTGAATTTTTAAGAGTGAGAGAGGTGGAAAGGGAGGAAGGTGATTAAAAGAGCAGTCTAGAGGATTTCCTTTTATCTAAAATGTTCAGGACCCTAAAGTGCACACCATTAGTGGAGATGGCTTCCTCAGGGGTCATCCTGAGGCCCGTTTAGTCCACGGTGTCTCAGGGCCAGTTTTTTTCACTCATGGCAAGTGTGAGGGAAATTTCACCAGCCGTTGGTTAGGTCTATCCTTATTTGTGCCTCTGGTGAGCAAGTTTTAGTTCCAACTCTCTCCAAGAACAGGATATGTTGACTTGAGACACTAGACTGAGGCTTTACTCGTCTTACAGGGATACCCTTGGAACCCTTGTCCTGTTTCTGGTTAGAGCGACAAAGTGCCTCTTATTTTTGCTGCTTTATATAAACACTAATTTTCTAGGGACTTGGGAGGCTCTAACTGCTGAAAAAGAAATGTCTGAAGCTGGAGAGATATGTAGAAAGAGAGAGCAAGAGAGCAAGAAAGTGAGGGAGACGGAAAACATAAGAGAAGAGATCAAGAGAAGAAAGAGTGAGAGGGAAGTGATAGTGAAAAGAGAGTGAGAGAGCAGGGAAGGAGAAGGGAGAGGAGAGAAGGGGAGGAGAGGGAAGGGGAGGAGAGAGGAGGGGATAGGAGAGTACAAGCAGAGAGAGACACTATGTACCAGAGGGCAAAGTGTGTAGGAAAAGGGAAGAGAAAAATGAAAAGCCTTTACCTGGATTTACCAAAGCCATAGTCCTCATGCCGCTTTAATCCCGTGGGCTAAGCCAAAAACATTTCACTAGACCGGGTCTGAGAAGGTTTCCAAGGCAGAGATGCAGTACTGTGACTCATGGCACGGTTGGCAGGTTCATTGATTTTCATCACGGAAAAAGAATTTTCAGGACACGTCATTAAAAACCATGTAGAAGTTTATTAGGCAGAAGTTAAAGTACACTCTCAAAAAATGTAGTCTGGGTCCCCAAAAGAGAGGATTACTTTCTATTAAAGAATAGTAGTACAGTGTGGATACCCCACTGCTGCGTCAGCATTGTGGATATGGGAACGACTGGTAAATGAACTCATAGTTTTAGGGTTTAGGTCACAGTTCAGTGACATGGGTCACATGATCTCCAATGGAAAGGAATGCACATCACTAAGATGCTCTTTTATTAGAATGTAGAAAGGCAGTGGATATTTTCACTTGGAAAGGAAGGGTCTAGTTGTTTCCACATATAGCAAAATGGTATAAATATTGATCAGAAGGATACAATTTGGCTGAGACTTTAAAGATATATACTAGAACCTTTGTGTTAGTTTGAGTTCTTGAGAAGCAGACATCAAGATGAGAGTAGATGTGGCAGAGATTTATTTGGGAACCATATCTGTAGAGGAAAAAGCAGCAGAAATCAGAAAAAGTGGAAAGAGCTTGCAGGTCATTATGCCAATTGAACCCCTACAATGAGAAGAGGAAGGAAGCAGGACTGACTAGAAAAAGCTTAGAATACAGTGCGGCATCCCAGTCAATGTGTAATATTCGTTTCAAAGTCACTAGACAGTAAAGTTTTATGTTTCACAGAAGTAGTCCTGCCTCAGCATCCCAACATGCTCAGCAATGGTTGGGAAGAACCCTATAGGAAGTATTGCTTAGGTACAAATGCTTAGGATCTAGAGGGACAGAGACTAGCGACTATACGACTACATTATGTCCTCTGTTGCAGGAGTTCTAAACAGCAAATTTTCATAGTGGCCACCATTTGTTTCTCCTAGTGAGCAGGTACTCCTA
This sequence comes from Cuniculus paca, assembly GCA_004365215.1. Taxonomy (NCBI): domain Eukaryota; kingdom Metazoa; phylum Chordata; class Mammalia; order Rodentia; family Cuniculidae; genus Cuniculus; species Cuniculus paca. The sequence goes on along the minus strand of RJWT010024898.1, from coordinate 501 downwards.
GACCTTGTGGCCATGATGACAATTATTAGAATGAGACTTCATTGTTTGCCGGGATAACTGAGTGTGGTATGATAACTTACTCCTCAAAGTCATTCATGTTCTTTTCCATATGTGAGAAAATAGAGACTTTCTACAAGGCAACCTTGTGAAGCACTATATGTAGATGATGCAGTCTATTATAGACACCAAAATGACTATGAGGAAGAGAGCAGCTGCCCAAAGAGGAACTGGTTTTGATAGAGAAATGAAGCACCCTTATATTTAGAGCATCGTATTTGTTTGACCTATTTGATGCTATGATCTTGGTTATCCTAAATTAGATCTTTTCATTCAAAGATATTTACTATACCTTTACTACCATTATTATGGGCATAATACTGCCTTTATCCTCACCAGGAAAAGCCCTCTTCCTTCTCCATGTTGATTGATCACTGTCTTAGTTACTTTTCTCTCATTGCTGAGACAAAATACTCAACACCCACAAGTTAAGAGAGGAAAGGT
>RJWT010024897.1:0-16316 GCA_004365215.1 Cuniculus paca | reverse complement strand
GACCTGATGCTCTCCATGCAGGGAGCTGGGCTTCCAGGTACCCAGTGTGTCTGTTCCTCCTGTGATGTCTTCCACTACACTTTGCACCAAAGCAGCCCTGAGTGTCTGTTGATGGATGGTCTGTGACAGGGGTCAGTGTGACAGTCTCACCCACGAGAGGCAGATGCTGTCTACTTAGAAAGCTCATCTTCCTTCTCCTAGGATTCCTAAATCTCACTGCATGGAAACAAATCCAGTACCAGTAAAATGGTGTGCCAAAGTATGTTTTCATGAGGTTTCATGTTAATAACATAGAGAAACAGTAAGTCTGCTCTCCTTTCTTTACCTCTTTCTTTGCTTCTTCCCTCTCTGCCTCCCTCCCTTCCTTTGTTCCTTCCACCTTCAAAGTGACATGACAAGCCTCTAAAAGCTCTGAATGTGCCAGAAAATGCAAATTCAACAGCAAGTAGGGGACCCAGAGAGATAGGAAACCTGAACAATGGTGAGCATGTTTTCCATAAAGTGCTCTTGGCACATTGTGGAACAGGCATGGACCTTGAAGGACAGATGGGAGCCAAGGAGTTGTAGGGCTTTCCTTTGAAGATGCCTCTATAAAATTTCAAATCCCTCCCACTCGATTTTAAAAAAGGAAAAAAAAAAGGAACAAAATCCCAAGTGCGATGCTCACATTAAGAGGAGCAGGCAAGGAAGTCACACAACCCTGGCTCCCAGAGGGAGTTCCTTGAAGCCACATCAACATCAGCTGAATGTGAGTTGGAAATGACTCATCCCAGACCCCTCCCCAGACTGACACAGTTACAGCGAGCCTGCCCACCAAGGCCTCAGGTGATCACTGCTCGCTGATCAGATATGCGGTGAGAGAAATGGTCCATCATTTGGTACAGGTAGTCAGAGCTCCAAACTGTCTTCCAGATGAGCAGTCAATGGCAATTCTCACAGTTCAGAGTGGCCCTGGAGGCCTGTCGTAGCCACGCATAAATCATTCTTAGCAAGTGGCTCTGGAGTCTTCTACACAGAAATCTGTAATCTCCATGGGAGATGCTTTCATGATTTTAATGGTGGCTCAGGAATCAACATCCATTTTGGTATCTAAGAAAGAAGGAGGAGGTTACTTTTTTTAATTAAAATATCAGATGACTATGAGTCTTTTGTTAACTTTTGCTTACTTTGCTTTGGCTTTGGTTTCATGAAACCAGAGCCTCCTATTTACATAGGGTTTACATAAGGGTCATTGTTCTTTCTGTGAGACAGAGAGGCAGCTGAGAGGAGGAGTAAGGATGCTGGGCCAGAGTCACCCAGTTGTGGCTTTCACAACTACCTTGACTACCATGTTAATAGCTATGTGATCCAATGCACGGCAGTTGTCTTCTCTGAACCTAAACTTCTTCAAGAGTAAAAAGGCTATGCTCACCATAACTAATTCATGAAAATTGTGATAGATAATATATTAAAGTTCTCAGCATATGGAAGATTTGCAGTAGGATGTATGATTCAGAAAACGTGTAATTAGAGCATGAAATAAGTACTTTTGGAGTCTCTTGCATGTAAGAAGACAGCGGGGACACGATAGTAAATGAGGTGGAGATATCTGCCTCTCTACAACAATTGTTCATCGAGAAAGTTTAAAATAATGGTAGCCACCAAAGGCCAAGTGCTAGCTACATACATGTTGAGTACTGCTCTGAGGGCTTCAGAGGTTGGCTGATGGAATCTTGTCACTGGTGTCAGCATACTAGGTGCTGTCACCAGTCTCGTTTTATGAACAGGAAACTGAGGTACACAGGGGCTAAGTTATCTGGCTGGGGGGTGCATAGATAGTAAGTAGGAAAGTCTAGTTTACAGGCTTAGATAGATGAGTTACTGAAAATCTATACTGACATGACCTTGATAAATAGCTACCAAGTACAAACAGATGCTGAGGAAGGAGGGCAGGGTACTAAGGAAGGGTATCCCAGGGAAGTCTCACCTGATTCGACAGTCAGGGAGAGTTCTCAGAGATCAGGAGAACAAGAACTTGAGTGAGGAGGGGAAGAGTGGCCCCCATACGGCAAGTATGGGCAGGAGTCCTGGAATGAATTGAAATCTTAGTTAATACAACAGTAGGTAATAGAGTAGTCTTGACTCCTGAAGAAGATGGCAGCTTCCAAATCAACCAATTAACACAAATCCTAACAAATAAATTTTCTCAAGCATGATTTTATTCATACACACATGTTCAATTCTTACTCTTGGGTAATGGTCAGGATCTACCATTTTTAGGTTAAAAATAAGGACGTGTGAACCAACCAGGAGAAGGAGAAAGAGCAAGGCCTTGAGCATCGCACACAGTCTGCTTCTCTCTTTGTGACCTGAAGGAGTTTACTTAACCAGCTCTTTAAGCCTCATTTTGTCAGCAAAATGGGAATACTAATCCTTTTGTCATGGTGTTGAGGACAAAAGCCATGCATGGAAGATGAGTGGTTAAAATGCATGGAATGTTCCATCCCTTCACATTCCCATGTTTAAGGTCAGAAGTTGGTATGTGTACAGGGAGCCTAATCTTCAAACAACAGACATTGGTGCCATATTTGAAGTGTTCATGTTTTGTTTTGTTTTTCTGACAGCTTGACAAGTATCAAGCTATCAGGTTCTGTCAAAGAACACCAATGAGACTTTTATCTTAGATACATTGGTTTGTTTAAGATCCTTCAGAGGAACCAAAACCTAGATTTAGATGAATATATTCAAATATCTCACAAACAAACAAAGGAACAGATACAAGCAGGAGATACAATTACAACATAAGGATTCTGCAAGTACAGTGCATGAGAGCCCTGTACACTAAAGGAATATAGATGATCTCAATTCCCACTAGATACCAACCACAGAAATTTGGAATCATGTCAGAATTTTCCACGGATACCTAGAGTTTCAGAACCAGAAGTCAATTTAAAGAGCTCTGGATCAACCCTTCATTTTCCAGTGGATATGAGTTATTTCTAAAATTGAAGTGAAGGTCACGTGGGGTAATCCACAGAAGCAGGACGTGGATTTGAGGCTCCTGGGATAATCAAGGGGCAGCCTATGCAGTAGCACAGCACTGACCAGCTAAGGTCACTTGCTGATCAGCACACGTAATTCCTTTCAAGTTTAAACAGAAAGCCACAGATAACTGGCTGAGCTCCCTTCCTGGAGAAAAAAAAAAATGGTATTGAAACAAAGCTTCAAGTCAAGAAATTCAAGGACATGTTCTCCTTCCTACTGGATGTAATAATCTCCATGATTGTCATAGTACTTAGTCTGGTAACGAAGGGAAGAGTGGCCCTCATAGGGCAAGTATGGACTGGAGTTCCCTCTTAAGAGAAGTAAGTAAAATTTGTTCAGATTTGCGTATGATTTTCGTATCAGTCACTCAACCCCACACTTATGCCTGGGGAGAATCAGCAACCTGCTCCTCTTCCAGCTCATGGTCATTAGGCAAGAATGTCAAGAGTCTTGGCCTCTACTTATAGAACTGTCACCCAAAGAAAGGAAAGTCATTCCCTATCCTTACTTCTTTCCAACTGAGGATCATGGCAACCAAGGGCCTTCAGATCCCTTTCAGAATATCACAAAAGATGCCCCTGTTCAGGTGTGGTATGAGCAAATCATCAATGAAGGAAACTGAGGGCCAAAGGAGTACATTTGAATGTGGACTGGGCTTTTGATGGGTATGATAATTGCATTACTGTTATGAAACAGTTATATTTTAGATATAATTTCTGAAATAATTGGTGTTAAAAGGTCATGATGTGTATACATTTCTTTAAAATATAAATACTCTAAAATATCAAACTAAAAGGATAAAATGAATGCAGCAAAATATTAGTAAGGGTTCAAGTCAGACCAGCATATCAGTTTCCATAATAATATTCTCTCCACTTTTCTGTATTTGAAAATTTCACACTAGAATTATAAAAATAAATGAAAAGGTGATTTTGTTAGATGAGAAACAGAGCAATGGAACTTGACCTTTTGCTATCCCGTGTTACTACCCCAAGGTTTTCCTCCATAGACAGATATTGAAATGGAGAAAGCGAAACCTTTTTTCCACTGTGTGAAATGCACACCCAGGAACATTGCAAAACTTTGCAACCATCCAGGAGTGCAAGAGGAAGTGATGCAGATCCCCTCTGTGGGTTCCCTTCTCCTGGGCACCCTCCTCTTCTCCTCACCACATGACTCCTGCCCATCGCTCTCCTCAATATTAGCAGTTTAGGCTAGAGATTTAGCTCAGTGGCCTAAGTGCCTGCCTGGCAAGCATAAGGTCATGAGTTCAATCCCTGGTGCCACAAAAAAAAAAAAAAGAAAAGAAAAAAACCAGAACAATATTAGCAGTTTAGTGGACAGCATTGGGGAAATGAATTTGTGTCCCTGAGCCAAACTCAAGACCAAAATCACCTAAGATAAAAGTGACAAAGAAGAATGGTGGAGTGGGATGGACAAAGGAGGCAGATGGAAAGGAGACAGGCTTTCTTAAGCCCTACAAAGCTGTATGCAGATAGTTTTGGAAAGGTTCTTGGCATTCACTCTGCTTTCTCTCTAGTTGAACACAGTGGCCTTCCTAAATCCTGCATCTGGTTTGTCACTGAGGGGAATTTAAAACCCTTAAACCCCAGGAGCCAGGACATTAACGGCAGGCCTTCCCATGGGGGTGGCTGTGGTGTCATGGAGTCCTTTCCTGCAACATTCTCAGTGCTGCATCCTCGACATGGCAAATCTGACCTGGGCATAGACAGCCACGCTCAGCTTTGGGTCCTGACTAAGATTTAAGAACCCAAGGCAAAAGCTATGATTAGATGAGCTGAAAGTAGTTACATCTGCCTCTCTCTATTTTGTATCTAGGCTAAATGAAACAGGTATGGATGACAATGGTGCAGGTACCATCTGTTTTCTTTAATCCAGAGACAAATGGAAAGCCTTCCATCTCTCTACAGTCTTCTTTCTATACACTCATAGATATAATTAATAGAGCAGTCGTGAGGAGGAAGAAGGGGTTATATAAGCCTTAGCATATGGTAGTGTTCTACATGCCGTGTTCTATTAAATTACTTAACCCTCACAACACTCCTGTAAGGTATGTTTCATTTTTCTCCCTATTTACAAAGATTGATTGAAGAGGGTTAAAAAATGTGCCTAGACTTGCCCAATTAGGACTGGAGACCCTGAGATTTGAACTCTGGCAATCTGATTTTGGAGGAAGCTCTGTTCATCATCACACTATTCATTCTCTTAGTTATCCACATATTATTTTAATTTGGGTTTTTTCCTACCAAATTAATCATGTTATTTGGGTCTTACTTTATTTTCAGTTTGAAATATGCCTCGATATGTCTATTTATATAGATCTGCCTCATTTTTTAGCCTTACAAAGTTTTTCACAGACAGCACATGGAAAAATGTACAGGACCACTTCCCAGCTGATGGGCATTTGAGTGACCCTAATATTTTGATATTACAAGCAATTTAAAGTGAATAACTGTGAATTTGCATTTTTGGCGTATATCTATTTCAACAGGTTAGATTCTTAGAGGAAGAATTGCTGGTTCAAATTGAATGCCTGTTTAAAATTTTGATAAACAAGCCTTCTACTGTTTAACTTATAATAGTGGCCATGTATACGTTAGGAGTGAAGCTAAAAAGATAATACTGATGTTTTCCCTAGAATATCAGTTCAGTTGCCTTTTGAGTACAATATACCGTGATATAAAAAATTGAACTCCCAAAAGAATGAATTTATAAGCAGAACTTAGAGCAACATGATTTTAGCCTACTTTGTCAAAGGTCAAAATGTCATACTATTGAATGTGGTTGCCATTCACAGCAATACTGAAGCAACTATGTTACCACTAATCATGACAGTCGCCATTTATTGAGCATGCACCAAATGATGGGAACAATAATAAGATCACTCACAGCCACATTTAATCCTCCTAGCACATTAGATACATGATCCTAGGAGTGCCCATTGTCAACTCTATCCTTCTGTTTTCCTCTTTCTCTCCATCTGGTCACAGATCAGTCCTTCTTTCCTAAGAGAAGCACGCGTTGACAACCCTAACCACATCAAACCCCCTGCAGTGTTCAACAGCATCAAACGCCTCCTCACTAGCATGTGATCCACAGCAGTGGTTTGTCAATACCATATTGGAAGATAAAGATGGAGGAGAAGGTCAACCAAGGCAAGAGCACAAGAGCATGAAGCATTTTTATGGAATGAGGATAAGTACAATGTGTCTAGAGCTTTTCATTTAGCTTACCTGTGTCTGCCAAGCCAAGACAATAGGATAAATGTGACTGTAGTGTCCGTCAGTTAATATGCCACTTCTATTAGCAGCATGTGTTTAAAAGAGAATTAGAGGCAAAGGAATATAATTGTAATTACTGTGATACTAGGATGAAAGGAGACTTGGGAACCTGCAATCTTTATAGGCCCTGTGGCATGCACTGTGTGGCATGCACATCCTCATTTACCAGGGCACACTGTCCTGGCTGACCTGAGGTCCTGGAGAAAAAAGTCTGATGATTGCACAGCCAAAGTGGGCATTCTGTTATGCAAAAAATGGGATTGGACATGGGATTTCATGAGAGTATGAAATTTCAGTATGGTTCATACCCTTAGATTCACTGAACTTTGATTTTTGCACCAACAGACGTGTAGAGTAGAGCTCACATGTAATAGCTTCTACCTGAAATGATAAAGGAAAATGTGGCCATGACTTCCTAGGACGCCTGTGCTCACATAGGACTCTGTTTGTGGACTTTAGCTTCTGGATTCTCCTCCAGGACACTGATCAGACAGTCATAAATGCTTCATTCACATTGACCAAACAGAACAATTGGCAGGCTGCCATGTTTTGGGTGGCATGCCTGCCATTTCCAGAAATGTGATGAATCACTGGTCTCAAGCAGGCCGTGGCCACTGGAACTTGGCTAGACTCCATGTGGCACTTTCCAAAGCTGCAAAAGGAGCTGTCATAGATAGAAACACATGAGTGGTATTTCCTGAAATCAGTGTCTTCTCGCCTTAACCTCCTGTTGATGAAAAGAGAGGTCCTTCTAGGCTACTCTGCTGTGAGTACAACTGTATGAAGAGGATCAGTCAGGCTGTTTCTTAAAGATGTAAAAGGAAGTGACATTTCTCAACACTCTAGCCATATACAATCAGACAGGGATACTTTGAACTGCAAGAAAGAGGAAATTGTTTAGAGTGGCTGAGACAAACATTGGATTTTTCTTGTTCATCTATCAAGAATGGTGTAGACATACAGTCCAAAAAGTGATATAGCAGCTTAAGGATTCCTGTCCTGGACACCTACTCCTTCATCTTTTAACTGCTTTGTCTTTAGTAAATTGTCCTTTCATCCTTGTTGCTGTCATCTCGCTATTACAAAGTGAGTCCTAGAGATATCAGAATCACAGCTTCAGTAAAGAAGCAGTGACGAGATTTCTGTTCATCCTATTTAAAAGAAGACTTCTCAGGCCACCAGCCAGTTTCCACTTGATTCTCCCAAGCTGACATTATCTACATTTGCATTAAGGGAGGCAAGATAATGGTGTCTTGCAAAAGAGAAAAAGTATTGAAGATGGAATCAGCCAGTCAGCATGTGGTTGCTGCCTAAGACCAGTCATATTATAGGTTACTGATACCAGTGAGGAAGGTAGTAGTGGTTGCTAAGCAGGTGGCAAACAGCTCTGTCCCAACAGGTGAGCATCTTCTACTCCTAGTACCCTGCTCTCAGGTACTTCTTTCCCTTCTCAGCCATTATCACAATCAGAAGGAAAGAACTTGGCTTAGGCTTTCCTGAATGGTCTTCTCCGGGTAGCCATATCTGAAGATTATGGCCCAGTAAACCATAGTCACTGTTGACTGAATGCATACTACAAACAAGATATTTTGCTATATTTGAAATGCCATAGATAATTCTCATAGAAATTCTGGCAAAAGTTTAAGATTCCCTGTAATACATACTGCTGTCAGAGTCACACAGTAGGTATGCAGCAGGACATTGCTTTGAATTCAAACTATTTGGTGTTAAAAGTCAGCTCTTTCTCCTCTGATATCTGCTTTTCCTCTCTCTTGAATTTTCTTAGAATTTGAAGTACTTCTGCTGCCCTACCAGCTTCTCTAGTATCATATGTATTATTTATTTGTATAAATTATACAGAAGGAGTCTTACCTCCTAGGGGTGGTTTGGTCTTTTAGTTCTCCTGGTCACTTATTCCTAACCATGTCTAACTAGCAAACAAGATTTATTCATAAGCTTTCACACTGAGGGCCTATGACAAGGTTCACAGTGCAGCCTTGAACTTCATGCTGGCCCTTATCAAAGACTAAATCCTGCTCACTGAAATTGTGGTGCAAGGACACTCACTCAGGCTACTTAGCGGATCAGGACTGGGTCTTGCAGGAGACTGGATATCAAACCTCAAAGTTTTCATGTGCAACTCAGGTTGCAGTTCTCAGGTGCTTATGGACCCTGCATGTTGACTTAGCAGCCTTCTTCTAGCTTCTAGCTCTAGGTCACATGTTAGCCTCCTGATGGCATGGTAGAGTATGGCGTCATTCTCTCTACTGAGCCTCAAAAGAAGATGGGAAGTTAAAGTCCAACACCAGGCTGGACCTCTGTCTCAGAACCTGGGGTCTGACAGACAGAGCAAAAGGAAGATGGCCACTGGATGTCAGTGGACTTATAATTCCTAGAACTGAAGCTGAGAACCCTTCCTGTAATGTGTAAGCCCTCTCTCTAGGATTCGATCTGTCATAAGGGCTGGATTACAGTTATTTTTAGGTAGTCTGTGCAGTGGTATGACCTTGGACTTCAGAGTCTAACAGAGTTTGCATTTCAGCTCCAGCAGTGGTAAGTGTGGGTCTTGCAAGCTAATTCTTTTAACTTCTGAGCCTCAGTATCCTCAACTGTAAAAAGAAAATATAAAGCCTTCTGCATCAATTGGCTTTCAGAATAAAAGGAGCATAAACACAGTTGTCTGTAAATACCTACCACTGTTTCCCACTCAGATTAGCCATCAGAGGGTTAAGAAAGCCAGTTTAAGTTCAGTCATGAGGTTGGGGTATTTTATTTCTGAACAAAGGTTCTATAATTTCAGCCTGGCTCTGCCTACACCCAGCTCCTCACAGAATCCTTGTGGCTGCACGTGGGACTTGTAAGCAGATCCAGGGTCTGCAGTAATGCTCTCTGAAAAAGAATTGTGTTTTAATAAGTCACTTTTCTCTCCTCAGGTGAAGTTCACATGAATTAGACTGCAAGGCACTTTATGCAAAACGTCTGACCTTCACTGCCTCTGATTTGCATCGTCATCGTGCCTTTATTCTTCTAAAGTGCCTTCATTTTGCATAATGTTATAATGTTATTCAGGCTTTGCAGTTAGCACTATTTCATTTCTCCAATTATAACCATTTTAGGAAAAGCTATAGATAACCTTCAGAAACCCATGCCTGTGTGATCTTTCATTCACAAGGAGGAAGCAATGAAATTGCACTTTAAAAAAAAGATAGAACTAAAAAGCTCATTTGAGGTAGAAATTTAAACTCCAAGATTAGATATTCTTTCTCTTCTAGGGGACAAAGAGAATGTGTTGTCTTGCCCCCCATGAATATCTAGGCATTTCTGGCTCATTATTATAGCAAAGCTCAGTACTGAAGCAGGAGTATTCATGTAAGTAGCATAACCCAAAGCCACTAATGTATAATTTGAAGGATGTCTTCACCTAAGATCTCTCTTCCAACTGTTCCCACAGGTCCTACTCACTAAAAGAAGCCCTCCTATCTCCAAGAATTGGAACCAGCTAATGAACAGATGTTTGTAGAGGTCATGATATATAACATTGTTATCTGCTCTTTATGTTGAGGTACTGACTCCTTCCACCAATTTAAAGTTAGTTATGGAAAGACTGAGACAGATTCTGAGAGTTAGGGATAGAGAGGGAGAGAAGAGACAACCTTAAGTCAAATATGAGCACATTCACACATTGTTATTAAAATTTGAATATGCTGAAGAGTAGAAGGAAACATTCACCGTACTCATAAAATACCTGTTATTCACCCGACATCAAGTCAAAAAGAAACAATAGAACAGGTACATACCTTCTACAAGGCCACCATTCTAGTCACAAGATTGTAGTGGTCTAAACGAAAAGTAGATGCACTATGGCAACTCCAAGAGTTCAGTTATACAACAGAATTAAAATAAATTTCAACAGGCAAAATATGTGTCCCTCTTCTTTCTCTGCTATCATTTTAATCTTTCTTCTCTGCCATGGCTAAATATTTAAGGAAAAAATATTCTATTTAGTCCATCCTAACTGGTAGAAAACTAGAATCAATCATTAAATCATGTATTGTAATTTAAGACCACGTCGGAAAGGATTGCTTTTTTCCTGCCCTGCTCACCACTTTCTCCAGGTCTGTGAGAGAATGGCTGAAGTCACCCTATGGTACATCCCCAAAGCAGTGCCTGAGTCTGATGTTGAGCTTGTGCTAGACAGCAACTCACTGAGAATCCTCATCTTGCTGCATACCAGGCTGCTCACTGACATAGATATCAATGTCCTTTCTGCTTTTCTCAGTTGAGTTAGATATCTCTACCATCGCCTTGTGCCTTAACCAAGGCTCCTCCACTTCATTCCCACTACAGACTCTCTGAGTCTCCAGTACTTGTGGCTCCAGCCCTAGCCCATCACCTCCCAGCTCCTGCTGAAGATTCTTTTGTGTCCCACTGCTGTTGGCCCCACTGCAGCTCAAGGCCTCTAACCCAAGTGTCCCTGCTGCCATAGTGAAATCCTGAGAATTGAGGATTGCAAATAAATTTGTCTCCATGCCTGTCCACCCTCTTAACTATACCGAGACCCCACTCATAGTTGGCTGCTCTGTATTGGGTCTTGAATGAACACTTGGCCCTTTATAGTTCCCATGACGGCCAGCATATCACGTCATTCTTTCCAGAGCAGGAGATGAAGCTGTGATCCTGGCTGCCTTCCTCTCCCACCTCTGACCTTCCACTCAATCTTTGGAGCTCAGGGAAAGGGATCTTCTCTTGGAGAAGCTTCTCTTGCTCCTTGCTCACAAAGGTAACCACCATCACTCCTTTTCCTGTCCTATGCCAGCAGTCTATAGGGAGGTAGAAATACTAGAGTAAAAATCAATTGATAAGTATCCAGAAATATTCTTTCCATTCTTAAATAGATTCTCAGGCACCAAATCCTAGTGACCAATTTTCTTCCCATTTTGCAGATAAAAAGAAAGAACAAAATAAAGTTAGTACTAAAACTGAGGTTACATCAAGTGTAATACAGTAATCTTTCAAGAAAAAGTCTCTAAAATACACAAAAAAAGGAAACTGTCTATTACTTCAGTTGCACTACACTTTGAAAATTTGCCAAGTCACTTGTATCTTCTAATTCTGAAGGGTATTCTTATTGCTGCAAAACAGATGTTTACAAAATGTCAATTCCTTCCTTCCATTCTTCCTCCATTCCTTCCTTTTTTACTTCTTTCCTTTCCTCTTCATTACTTTATGTGCTTGTATTATTTTATCCACATTCAGAATTTTGTCACGATCTATAAATCTACACTCAACAGTTCATCCTTTTTTCTTTTGCCTGATTTCCTAATTGATGTTTCCTCAAACTAGGCATTCAAAGAAATATTTTCAGTAGCACTTACTTTCCAACTTCTCAAAACAGTTTCCTGAATAATCTTACTGTCATTTAGGGTTCTTCATTCACCAATCCACACTAATGAATTCTCTTAGAATGTCCTTCTAGGTCTTGTCTTTCCATTGTGTTCTCGTACATTCTCCATAGATTTGATGAACTTGACCTTCATACATTTTTTAAAAATATTATATTACTACAAATTTGCCATACATAATGACTACATTCTTCATGGGGAGTTGGTGCACATAGATAACACACCTTAATTCTTTTCTCATTCCCTTCCCAAGCCTCCTTCCCTACTCCTTCTCTCTTGATCTTCTTTCCTTTGGCAAAAGATTTATCACCTTATTTCCCACTATCTGTCTTTTATTTTATTTTGCTCTTTATTTATATTTTGGGCTTTATGGCTTGTATCTTGATGTTCCCCCAAAGCCTCATGAGTCACAGCTGGACCTTTTCAGAAATGGATGAGTGTAAAATGTGTGGTGCAGGGATTAAGGGTGCATGATTATTAATTAGTCCACTAATTTGTTTAGCATAGTTCTAGGTGTGGCTAATTGGAAGGTCCACCCTAGGTGTGGGTGGCACCACCCAAAATGTGGGTAGCCTAAAAGGTATAAAATGGAGGGATTGATTACTGCTACTGCTTCTGCTGCTTGCTGCTTTACTGCTTTGCGGTCTTCTGCATGCTTGCCAAGGGCCATTTCCCCTTGATGATGACCCTTTGCCATGCCACCCTGACTTGGAGCCAGCCAACTATGGCCTGAAACCTCTACAAACTGTGAGCTAGATAGACCTTTCATGCTTTAACTTCGGATGTTGTGTATTTTGTCTCATCAATGAGAAAAGTAACTAAGACACTGGGTTTATCATATATAAAGTGAACCAGGCTATACTTAGGCTTGTGTGCCTGATTTATTTTACTTAATGTTATGGTCTCAAGGTGTACCCATTTTCCTATGAATGACTCAAGTTTGTCCTTTTTTATGATGTAGTATTACTGCATTGTGTGTTATACCACATTTTCTTTTTACATTCATCTATTGATGAACAAATGAGCCATTTCCAATATTAGCTATCATGAATTATGCTGTTATAAATGTTGGTTTGTACATACCACTGTAATATGATATCTTTAACTCTTCCAGGAAGATAACTGGAAGGGGGCTGGAGTTTCTAGTTTCAGTTTTTTGGAGGAATTTCCATGGTGGTTGTACTATGTAAATCAGTACATTCCTACTAACAATGTAGCAGGATACGTTTTTTGCAGGAGCTTTGCCAGCATTTGTTATTATTTGATTTCTTGAGAATAATCCATTATGGGGTAAAAAATGGAATCTCACTGTAGTTTTAATTTCCATTTTTCTAATAGCTAGAGATGTTGAATGTTTTTTTCATTTATTGATTGTGTCTCTTCTTCTGAGAAGTGTCACATTCCAGTTGCTTGTTTTTTGATTGGGTCTTTTATTTTGAGGTATAACTCTTTTTAGTTTTTTATTTTTTCTAGATATTAGTCCCTTGTATGAGACATCACTGACAAAATTAGGTTTTCCCTTTACTCTGTTGGTGGTTTCTTTGCTGTGCAAAATCTTCTAAGTTTGAAACAATTCCACCTGTTGGTTTTATTTATTTATTTATTTATTTATTTTGCAGTCATCTGTTGATTCTTGACATTATTTCTTGTCTTGCCTATGCCTATGTCTCCAAGGGTGTTACCTATGGGCTTTCTTGTCACTATATAGCAGATAATAATTTATTGTCTTTTGAATGAGTTTGCCAAGTCTTTCTGCTTATTGCAATATACCTACCAATCAAGATCAGTTTTAGATACTACCCATTTTGTGAACCAGTGCTTGGTTAATTTCCTTTCTGAAACCCAATAACACACCGCTTTCTTGCCTGTACAACTCCTCTTCGGTAATTAGCATCTGTGACCACAGTAAAACCTTCTTGTATTCCCAAGTCCAGGTTGGATAGGGGTTTCTTCTGTGCTACCTCAAAACCTTAGGGAAAAATCTTTCCCCTAGCTTTCTGTTCCTGTGAGAGGACAGAGCTGGGTGATTAGTGCATCCAGTGACTCTCTCCATTCTGCCTTCACTGTTTCTCCTAGAAGGAAGAGTGAGGCATCTGATTTATGAGTTGGGAGAAGGGGCTTGCCGAGTTTGCCTTGACTACCTCTACTCTCTCTGCTTTCCTGCCTTTCTATCTCCTTACCCTTGACCATCTGCAAACGAAATGCATTCTGGTCTTTACCAGATTTAGGAGCTTGTCTCTGAGGCACGGGGGTTGTTAGTGGACTTCTGGGTGACTGATATGACACAACATCCTACAATCCCATTTTATCCCTGAGTGACATGTTACCATCCATGTGTTTCTCCCTTGTCCTTCTCCATGCACACAGAATTTTACACACAGGCAGAAGCAGTGCCTTAGACCTCCTTTCTGATGGTTCCCACTATGGTAAGTGCTAGCTTCTTTCTCTATCTCTTCCTTCTAGCTTAAAAATGTCTGGAACACAGGGATCATGTTCTTTTTCACTTTTGTTTCTCAGAGTCCAGTGCATTACCTCAATAATCTTAAGTGAAGGGATGATTGGCTGGCTGCACGAGTGTGAACTTGATATTGCACTTATAGTGCCAAATCCATTTTACAACAAAATTGCATGAATAAATGAAAGAATGGCCAATACCTGCATATGCCCTAGAATTAGCTCTGATTCCTCACGCTTCGCCTGTGAGCTCACAAAACCTGCACTGCACAATTTTGCTGTAGTTTGTCTGATGGAGAACATGTGCAGCTCACTTGTTAGCTTTGATTTTTACTTGCCTGGAACACTTGAGTGCTTCCAGAGGTGTGCGGAGCTCACCAACTCTATCACTCTGTGCTGAGTCATCTACAAAGCGAGGCATCAAAGCTGGTGACAGCTTCCCTCTCACCTATGGTCTCCTCTTCCTGCTTTTCTGTTCAATCTTTGTGAACTAATTCTGTCTCTTGTTATACTTTAAGCCATAATAGTGTCTCATTTAGCATCTTGCCCCCAACAAGCTGACACAGGCACTCAGGAAGTCACTGATGTCTATAGAAAAAGGAAAACTGCTTATTTGTTGAATATTTTTCTGCCAAAGTTGTAACTTTAGTTAAATTATTTTTAGTGTGAATTAGGTGTGCTCCTTTCCAGGACACTTCTTTTCTGTAAGTAGTGGGGACTCCTTCATAATATGCCCTCAATTTAAATTGTTAGCAATTGTTTTGTTTATTAATTCCTCGTTAGCAGGGACTGGGTTGTTATTTTGGCACAGAAAACAACTGCTAATTTGAACATAGAGTTCTTCTCTGCCTTCAAAACCAGCATCATTTGTATATTTGAGGAAATTATCTGATTGCCCTAGAACACTGCAAATTTAAAATCCCCTCCTGGACTAATCATTTACCATTACTGAATAAATAGTGTATGTTTTTTAAAAAAATCAGTCACAGATTGCTGTTCATCAAATCACTCCATATGTTCATGGCATCAATATCAGCCACATATCATTTCCTGTGCATGTACAGATCCAATGAGAAGATCTAACCCAAACCAGGCTGGTCGATGCTGACTGGGCTCACACATGCATTCCTGCTCTGCTGAGAGACAGGCAGTTCTGCTGATCTTGACTGACCTTAGATCTCACATGTTTGAGAGTCCAGTGATCCAGGACGACCTTGACTGTGATAATTCAGCTCTACATGGTCTTTCCTCCTCCAGTAGGCTAATTCTGACTTGGTCTTATGGAGTTGGCAGGACTCCACTTCCGAGTAAACCTAGCCCTGCAAGAGGAGAAGCAGGGACAGTGAAGAACTGTCCAAGCCTCTTCTATGGTATGTTTATTAACATCTTGATGACCAAAGCAACGAATCTTCTGTGTCTGAAGTCAGAGGGAGAAGCGTGACAACTTACAGAATAAAGGGCCTTAATAACAGAAGCTACTAAGTTGGAACGTGAACTGACTGACCACTTTCCAAATTCTCTTCTGACTTTTCATATCTTACGAGAATATGGCTATAAAGACCTACCTATTTTAATTGTTTCTGGAAATAATAACATCATCATTAATAATAATAAATAGTCTCCATGGAGCACCACCCAGTATGAAAAACTATGAATAAAGATTCTTATTTGATCCATACAATAGCACCATAAAGTAGACAGTAACGTTTATCAAACTGAGATGCCATAATTCCAAACCTCATGGATTTAAGCATCAAGACAGCCTTCTTGCAAAAGCAGCCTTGAAATTACATCTCTTACAGGAACACATACCATGATGATGGTCTTTTGTCATACTTCATTCTTGTCTCCCAGTAAAAATTCTTGGTAGAGTTTATTCGCCAAATCTCTTTCTTTTGTCCAAGTTATTGAAGTGGCCAGAAGGAATGTGAATATACGAGTGTGCATGAAGTGGAGAGGTGCCATGAAGGGTATAACTCCAGGATCATTTCTCAGCAATGACTCACAAGTCATTTTGTCCTAAGACCTTGAGCTTTTGGATGCTTTCTGGCTGCTCTCAAATTGTTGCTAGGCAGCAACACAGGAATGAATGGAGAAGAATCTGCATCTGGAAAATGCCCAGTTCTGGGCCCAA
>RJWT010024896.1:0-16318 GCA_004365215.1 Cuniculus paca | reverse complement strand
AGGTCTTCTTTGTCTCTGGCTCTGTGTCAAGAGGATGCTGTGGGATGCTGAGCTCACTGCACCAGCCTATCCCTGCAGACCCAGCTGTTGCCTGTCTGCCTGGGCAGGTGACCAAGACATTAATGGGGTCACCTGAGTGTTGTGGGAATCACCTGAGGGTGATTCAGCAGAGGAACTTGATCCTCAGGACTTGACAATTCCTGTGTAGGGTAGGAAGCAAATGTGGGAGCAAGCAAAGTTGAGTCTGAACCCCACAGTTTATGAACATCCCTGATCTTCAAAGTCCAGGGTGCAGCAGGTCAAAGCACAGACTGGGGATGGTTCAGGTACCAGGAGACCAAAGTCAGTCAAGCTTTGTCTCAGAGCATTTCTCCAGTTCCTCTCCATGCACAGGCTGGGAGGATGGCATGCACCATTTCTGAGTGAATAATTAGGAGGCTCAAGGATAGGGGGTTCTGGTCCCATAGCTGCACATCCTGGCAAGGGTTTGAGTCTTGCCTCCAGCCAGCCCAGGGCCTGGGTTGAGACATGACTTTTAGGAACAAGAACAAAGTATCCAGCTGAAGAGTATCACAGGAACAAGGATTCTGGGAGTTTGCTTGACTCACATCACAACCAGCTGCGTGATTTGAAGCACATCTTTTTTCCTCTGTGCCAGTTTTCTCACCTGAACATTGGGGTTAATAAGAATGGAATTAAGAGTCATAAATATATTTAAGCTAGTAAAGGCTTGTAACAACCCTCCCTCACATACAACCAGCACCAATCATATTTTCCATCGTTACATGTTTGTGATGTATAATGAATACACTCACTGGGGATAGCTGCTACATGTGCATAGTATGTCTTAATTTTTTACTTCCTCTTCCCTTCCTCTCCCTCCCCTCTCTCCTTCTCTAGACCCCCTTCCCTTCTGCAAAAGATCTATCTCCCTATTTCCTATTATCTATCTTTTCTTGTTCAGTTTGAATTATTTATATTTGGGGTTTCTCCTATAAGAGGAACCATGCAATATTCATGCTTCTGTGTCTGATTTATTTCACTTCTAATTACAGTCTCAAGGTCCATCCATTTCCCTACAAATGGCTCAAATTTATCCTTATCTAGGCATATATATGGAGATATAGATACAATTTTCTGCATCTATCCATTGTTGGTGGATAAATAGACTATAAACCTCGTCCAATGTTTAGCTGTTATGAGTTCCAGTATCCCAACACTAATCTTATGTTTGCTATTATTACTCTTCTGAGAGATTGATGGCATGGACACCTTAGCAGGCCATTAGGAAAGCAACAACAACTGATGTGGAATCAGATAGTGCATGGTCAAAGCTGAATTCTATTTGTCAGCTGAGTAACGTTAGGCAAATGACTTGCCCTCTCTAAGACTCACATTATTTATCAGTTAAAAAAGAAGAAGAAGAAGAAGAAGAAGAAGAAGAAGAAGAAGAAGAAGAAGAAGAAGAAGAAGAAGAAGAAGAAGAAGAAGGCAACGCAATGGGCCTGTATAGACTGAAGAATCCAACCAGCAAGTAAGTATGTCTTAGTTTGGGATCCCCGAAGGCGGATCCTGATTCAAGGATTCAAGTGCAAATACTTCATTAAGAGGTGATCCTCCGCAAGAGTTCCGCAGCACGTTGTCTCTTTAGGAAGTGATCCTAGGAAATATGCATACAGCAATGAGGAAGTGAGAGAGGAAAAGGAACAAAGAAGGTAAAAGAGATTAATGAGATGGGTCTGCACTGTGGGGAGCTGGATCCTCAGCTCTGGAGTCATCACGGAATGCGCACCCCAGAGTCATCCCACTCAGCGTGAGGGAACTGGTGGGTGTATCCACCTACACCTGCCGGAAGTACTCGGAGCATCTTTCAGGAGGATTTTCTCTAATATACTGCCTGCCCAGCTAGGAACAGGCCTGGAAATGAGGTCTGGGGCTCTGACAGTGGCACTAGCTGTGAGCACATGGTGTGGACAGTTCTAAAGATATAAGGGGTTTTTTCCCAAGGAATGGGTCTTTTTTTTTTTAAGAGCAGAATATTTTATTGAAGGAGAGACAGCTCCTGAGAGAAACAAGAGGGGTTCTGGAAAGGGGGTTTCCCTAAGAACAGGCCTTATACCCTTTCTTAGACTTTCTGGTAGTGAGATACTATCTGTAGAAGTGCCTGTTTCTCAGCCAGAGGACATCAACGACCAGGACAGGAAACTGGGTTTTGGGATTCTGTTGAGCAAAGTGATTGCCACCCCTCCCAAAACAGGATAGTAGGGGTTTTAACATTGGCTGAGTAGCACCCAGCTGGTATAGATTCTTTGTCTGGGGAGAGGCTATGGTTCAAAAAGGAAAGTAGCATGAGCCCAGGCAGAGCTGCAGACATCCAGTCCCCCAATGAGTTCAGTTTTATCAATGGACGCTTTGATAACAGCTGAAGCCAGTTGTAGATAATCTAGAGTCTGTCCTTTCAGGTTCCCAAGCAGGAACTAACTCAGGAAAAGATTCCATAAGGTTTCTATGTCCTAATCCCAGGAATTCCAAGTTACCATCATGAGCCTAGAGCTGAAAGGCTTGGGAGCTACGGAGAGATGGTGTCAGGCCCCTAGTAATGGACTGGGAACTGACTCAGGGAGAGGCCTGTTAGGTTTCCCACAACTTCTGTCCACAAAACTGATTTTGGGGTATGCTTCATCTATCCCACCTGACTTCCTGTTTAAATATCTTTTCAATAAATCTCTCTTTCAGTTATGGAGATTTTTCAGCAGTGCAAGAGAAAATGGAATATATTCTCTGAGGATCCTAAGTCTGCCAATGGTTTCCTAGTCTAACAATGGCTTTTGACATGACCCGGTAATATTTCCAGATCATGCTGGTTTCTCATTGCACCATAGGAGAAAGGAAAAGCACTGTGAGGACAACTAAGCAGGCTAATGGCGAAGATTTCATCCTCTCACAATTAGCCAACTGCTGTTATTTTGGTTCTGTGAAGGGCCTGAGTGGGATTATAACACAAGGGGTGGAGAAGCCAACCAAAAATTATACATTAAGTTCATCTTAGCAGATATGTAACCAATAATGCCCAAACCCATGAACTATGATAGGGTCACATCCATTAGTGAAGGTTTTGATTAGAACCTAGTTGGGTCTCAGCTCCAGTTTGAAGAGGTGCTCCATAAATAGATTAATTTAGACCAAGAATCTAGAGAAGGTCAGATTATCCTAACACAGTATTTTATTAGTCAGTCAACTCCAGATATGAGAAAAAAGCACCACAAGCTCCAGCTGGGCCCACAGCCTGAAATAAGTTAATTAGTCAATGCAGCTTATTCAGTCTTCAATAACTGCGATGAAGTAGAAGTCAAAAAAAGTTATGTCGGGAAAAGAGGCATACTGAAGCCATGCTCACCCTATTTGACAAGGTTCAGAACAATTCCTTTAGCTCTACAGGAAACTAAGGCAGTCCATTGGTTATTGGAAAAAACTACAGTGCTTCAGGTGCAAGTGATCAGGGTACTAGAGAAAGGAGTGCCCCCCAGAAGCCACCTGACCCTTGTTGGGCCTGTCAGAACATGGAAGAAGACCCTTGGCACTGCCTTCATTCCCAGAGAGTGATGAGGTCATCCCTCACCATGGCTGCCAGGAAAGAAGGCCTGGACGGTGAACGGTGGTGCTGAGGCAGCCTACAAGGCTCTTGCACAAGAATATTCCGATCAATTTACGGGAGCCTCAGGTGACTTTGGAAGTCAAAAGCAAACAAATTCTAGTTCTCTGTGATGCTAGGATGATTTATTCAATTCTAGTTTCTTATTGGGGTGAGCTTTCATCCTGTTCCAAAGTTGTTGTGTGCCTTGAAGGAATTAACTGGACAGCTTTCTTAACCCCCATTCTGAACTGCTACCTGGAGGATTTTCTTTTCCAAGCTGCATTTGTGGTGACCCTAGAGTGCCCTGGACCAGTAATTGGAAGAGATATACTCTCCCTACTCAGGGCCATGCTAACATTCAAACCTCCAGCAATCCATGTCCTAGTGCCTAGGGATTCAGGCAACCTGACCCCATGGGGCCCAATGTCTTTGCCAGGAGTTGATCCCCAAGTATGATATAACAGCACCCCCAAGGAAGGCTTTCAAGGCCACTATGGCAGTCGTTAAGCTAAAGGGCCCTAATCTATATCCTCACAGATGAATGTTTCTTTAACAAAGATGCTAAACTGGTGTTAAAGCCCATTATTGATAAGTTTTGGCTACAGGGTTACCAGTGCTATGCCACTTTCTGTGTGATATACTCATTTTACCTGTAATCAAATCATCAGGAAAATATCACCTAGTGCAAGATCTCACACCCATCAATGAGACTGTGGTTCCTATATCCATTAGTAGCCAACCCATATACCCTTTTAGTACAGATTCCAGGAAATACTAAAAGGTTCCCTGTCCTTGACCTCAAGAATGCCTTCTTTTCTATCCAAGTGGGTGCCAACTCCCAATATATGTTCACATTTGAATGAAAGGACCCCCAAACAGGACTTTGCCAACAGTGTCTTGCTTCAGGGTTTTAGAAATAGACCCCAGTTGTTTGCACTGGTCTTAACTCAAGACATGAGAGATTAAAAATTCATAAAGGGAGGCCTATGAAGTGTTAGATGATCTCCTTTTTTGTACCTCCACTATAGAGTTATCTGATAAAAATACCATTAAGACTCTCAGTTTTCTAGCAAAAAGGGGTTAAAAGGTGCCCCAACATAAACCCCAGATTATCCAATGAAAGGTGACATATCTAGGCTATGTTTTAACACCAGGGCAAAGACATTAGTCTCCAAAGAGAATGGAGGCAACTTGGTGTCTAGACCTTTCAGAGTCTAATCAACAGCTGACAGCTACCTGGGGAATGGCAAGCTTCTGCTGTATATGAATATTCCATTTTGGAATATTCATAGCCACACTTCTACTGTATTTCCCCCAAAATAAGACCAGGTCTTATATTAATTTTTGCTCCAAAAGATGCAATAGGTTTTATCTTTCAGGAGATTTATTTTTTCATGTATAAAAACCTACATTTATCCAATTATTCATTTATTCAAGTATAAACATCTACATTTATTCAAATGTGGTCATGTCATCTTGTGGAACATCATCATAACTCTCCAAACCCCAAATTCTAGCCTGAATTTTTTGTGACTCTATTTCCTGTAGAACTGTTGGGACCAACCTTTCATGCCCAGCAACAGAGTTCTTCTTAAATGAGCACTTCATGTCCATTTAGAGCATCATTACACAACATATTAAGTCATGAATATTCATATTAGACACAACCATACCTGTTGGTCATTAAGTATGGATATTATTTGTGTATTGTATCTGTACTCTGATTGGTCATTCAACAATAAGTTTTAAGTCTGTTTACATACGCATTTACCTCTTGTCCAAAGGTGCCCGTGTGGGTATTTACAAAACTTAATTGCATTTATCATTTATTTTAAGTATTAACATCAATAATTACATATTAATGTTATTATTTTATAATTTAATAAATCCATTGTGTGTTGCAATGGATGTAAGAAATGCATCTGTTTGAATGACAGTCTTAACTGGGGCTTTTTTTTTTTTGGTGGGTAGGACTTAAATCATAAGCATCCTGAAAAATCAAGCTAGGACTTGTTTTCCAGTCAGATCTTATTTGGAGGGAATATGGTATATAAAGCAACTTAAGGAGAAACTGGACCTTTAAAATGGAGAGCAGGCTTTGGGACCGGGACATCCAGAGCCAAGCCTCTCCCCATGAGTTAGCATCAGCGTGGACTTGGGGAGGGGGAAATAGAACCATCCTGCCAGACACGGCAATATGCACAAGCCGCTGCCTGAACTGGGACCTCCAGAGCTGAGCCTCTCCCCGTGGGCCCCCACTGGCAGGGAGAAAGTTAGATCCCAACTCCTTCAGGCTTTGGTTAGGTCTGGGATTAAAGTCTTAAAATAGGCACTGATGCAGGCTCCAGCATTAGAAATCCCAGACCTAACCAAATCTTTCTGTCTTTTTGCAGCTGAGAAACAAACAGAAACCACAGGAGTTCTAATTCAGCATCTCACTGGGAAACAGATCAATTGTCTACTTTTTCAAGCAACTACAGAGCTGTACATATAGTATATAGTGCACAATAGTCACTAAGGCAGTCTTAGTCCAAGAAGCACCTAAGATAACCTTGAGACAAACCTTACTTCCAACTCCACACCAAGTTAAGACTCTGTTAGAACTCAAGTGACACTTGTAGATGACTAAAAAAGCACTCATTACATATCAGGTTAACAGTGATATATGTACACCCTTGTTTATAGCAGCACAATTTGTAATAGTCAAATCTTGGAAACAGCCCAAATGCCCATCAATTGAGGAATGGATAAAAAAGATGTGGGACTTTTATACAATGGAGTACTATTCAGCTATAAAGAAGGATCACATTGAGGCTTTTATAGGTAAATGGATGTGACTTGAGACCATACTCATATGTAAAATAAATCAAACTCACATGTAAACGCCACATTGTCTTCCTAGTGTAAGAAGCTGAAACACTCAATAAGATACAAAATCCCAGATAAATTTGGTGAATACATTCTGAAGTCCAATAATGCTTTTATTCTTTGATTTGATTGGTTTAAATCTGTTTTCTACTATTCAATTGCAATATGTGAGAAGATATGAACAGCTTTTTTGAGGAAAACAAAGGACATTAAGGTAGCCATTGTTGATTTCTTATTGTCTGATTTGAAGGCCTGTAATGCTTTCACTCTTTTGTTTTATCTGGTTTTATATTATTTTGTTTTGTTTGAGTTTATTGTATGTGAATGCATGAAAAACCACTTGGAAGAAAACAAGAGACACTAGGGTAGCCATTGTTAATCTCCTATTGTTGTTTTGAAGACCTGTATTGCTTTCAGTGTTCTGTTTTGAAATTCTATGTTGTGTTTTACTCTGTTCTATTTTGTTTTGTTTTGTTTTATTCTCTTTAAAATAAAAAATAAATAAATAAAAATAAATAAATAAATAAATAATATCAGGTTATTGTTATTGAAAACTCAGATGTCTCTCTTCAGTCTTTCATCATAATTTAAACCCAGCCACCCTCACCCCAAACAATCAACAGATAGAACATGAATGTAAACAGACCATTGCCCAGAATTATGCCAGTCACCGTGATCTGAGGCGCCAGCCACTGACAGGCATAGCTAGCATGCAATTCACTGGTGGCAGCAGCTTTACAAAGGTTGGCATTAAGAGGGCAGGTTATGCCCCAGTCAGCCCTATCCAGGTCATTGCAGCAAAAGGACTTAATCCTGGGCTTTCTGCCCCAAAGACAGAACTTGTCACCCTCTCTCAGGCTCTTCAATTTGTTCAAGGCAAGAGGAGCTCCATATCTCTACCTAGAGCTATATCTGTACAGATCTATACCTATGTCTGTATCTAGAGCTAGGGCTAGAGCTAGAACTATATGTTCCAAATATTCCACTCTGGTCCTTCATGCACTTGCAGTCATCTGTAAAGAAAGAGAACACCTGGACTAGTCAAGGACTAGTGAAAGGTGAAGATGCCACTCACAGGTGGGTTGACCCTAGGGTATCAGGGAGAAACTGCCATTCGTGGGTGGTTCTGACCCTGGGATAGCAAAATAGAGCTGACCCCATGATCAGTTCTGGCCCTGGGAAACAAGGAGGAGTTTCACTTAGGAAATTTGACCCTGGGGTCCTGGGGTGAGGGCTTGCTTGCTTGCTTGCTTGCTTGCTTGCTTTCTCTTATCTCTTTCCAGAAGTACACAAGGTATGAAAGTATGAAGTATTTCTTACTGGAGTATATATAACTCAGTATCTGTTACTAAAATGTCACCTTTAGGTCGTACCTTATGAAATTGGGACTCTATTACAACAGAGAATTTTAAGAGGAAAAAGATGATTTTCCTTTGCAACTCAGAATGAATTCAGTATAAGTTAGAAAGTGGGGAGATGTGGCCTCCAAAAAGAACTTAAAATTTAAACACAAAAGTTATAGTACATAATCTTTTCCCTTCTTTCTTTTCTCCTTTCCCCATTCCAGTTGCTCTTTCCTTTTGAGCAGTTTCTCTCTCTTTCACTTTCAAAATATCTATTATACATTTTTTTCTTTTTTTCTATTGCACATTTTGAATCTTTACTTACTCTCTCAGTTTTTTACACTAGGGAGACTATAGATAACTGTACTACTACTCTCTGTTAGTTCATCAAAAAGAACAGTTCATGTTTTCATTTTCAATTGTTTGATCATTCATATGTCTATGTCTTATAATCTGAACAACTACTTTGAAGATAACAATACACAATATAGTAACCAGTGTTAATCTCCTGTTATGTTGTTTTGAAATTCTGTGTCATCATTCTTATTCTTTTTTTGTTTTATTTTGTTTTTAAAATGAAAAAGTTATAGGTATAGGCAAGGACTTTCTGAATGGAACTCCAGCTGCGCAAGAAACAACAGCAAGAATCAAAAAATGGGATTATGTAAAACTAAAATGCTTTTGCACAATAAAGGAAACAATCTATAAAGTGAAGAGACAAACTGCAGAACGGGGAAAAAAATCTTACCAGCTATTCCTCAGAGTGAAGACTCATATCTAGAATATAAAGAACTCAAAAAAAAATTAGACCACCAATAATAAAAGGTGAAATATACACTTTTTAGGAAAAAAAGGTATGAATGGCCAAAAAACATATGAAAAAAATGTCCAATATCTCTGGCCATTCAAGAAATGCAAAATAAAACAGCAGTAAGATTTCATCTTCCTACATAATGTTTAATAAAATAAATCAAACACACCAAATCAAATGACACATGTGTTCTCTCATTTGAGCAGTGCAAACTAAAAATGAAGAGCAAAATATAAAATTGATGAAAGTAAATTTGGAAGTAGTTGTTTTGCAAAAGATTTAAGATAGGTCATGTACATGGAACAAACACCTACAATGAATGTAAACATTTGACATTCATGTCATATGACATTCATGTCACAAACATGAATTAAAATAATTAATTAAACATGGTATAATAATTAACTAATTATTAATTAAACATGATATAATTAAACATGAATTAAAATAACATGTGACATTCATGTCACAAACATGAATTAAAATAATAATAATAATGAAAGTGTAGTGAGAGAATCTAGAGAGGTGGAGAGGGGAAGGGGAATAAAACAGAATAAAGATATATACATGTGCCTACTCCCCAAGATGAATATAAGTTTCATGTACTGGAAATATGGACTAATAGAAAATAAGTAAATAAATACATTTTAATACAGTATTCCAGTTTGATTTGTTCCATAAACGGGAGGAAAAATGGACAGAAATCCCTATGTCCAGGTTTTTATGGCCTGCTACCAAGATTCAAAATGACGTGGATCTTGTACCACCTGTAACGCCCGTGTGCCAGTAGGACCCATCAGAATAGAGGAACATGTCCTATAGGATGAACCTGTGAGTGCTCAAAGCAGAGCACCCCAGATGCCTGTGATGCCAGTAACAGAGCCGGGAGAGGCTCTGAAGGCTGCTGAGGAAGACTCAGAACATAACTCAGCTGCTGCTCTACTCCAACCTTGCCCAGGGTCACGTCCTACATGCCACTCCCTTATCGACCTATCCATCTCCCATTACCAAAGGAATCCAGCCCTGCTGGTGTAACAAGAAGGGATACTTCTTACCATCCCACTGGTTCAAAAACTATTATGTTTCTGTGTTGAGAAGTCAGGGGGGTGCACAGTGATCCGGCCCAGAGTAAACAATAATATGGATTGTTTCGGGGGGGACCCTGATAGATTCATAGATGAGTCTCAGACTTTGACTGTAACTTATGATCAAATGTGGGCAGATCTTCAAGTATTATTTTCCACTTGCTACACCCCTGAAGAGAAAGCCTTTATACAGACAGCAGCAGAGGCTAAGGGTGATGAAGTGTGTGCCTGAAATAGTGCCAAAGATGTGCGTAGAGGTGCCATACCCTCAGAGGCCCCTGATTGGCAATATCAAATGGGAAATGAGGGTGGCAAGGAGAGTGACTGTATGATTGCTTACTTGATTGAGACAATGAGAACAAGTATGAATAAGTCAGTCAATTATGAAAAGATTAGGAAAATCACCCAAACAAGGAATAAAGTCCTGCTTTGTTTTGAGGATGCTTAACTGAATCCCTCCTTAAATATACTAATATTGATCCTAACTCACAAACAGGACAAATTTTATTGGGATTGTATTTTATTAACCAGTCTGCCCAGATATTTGTAGAAAGCTTCTTAAGCAATTCATGGGTCCTTACATCCCTATTAATGTACTTTAAATTTGGACTTTGGGATCTTTAACAACAGGGCCAAAATAGAGGCAAATGTCAAAACCCAGCGAAAATGACCACCAGCACAAAAATGTACCCCCATGTAACCCTGTAAAGGGACAGACTGTTAAAGTAATTTCCACTATTTTATTTTCAAGGGGTGCTTAGGCCAAGTTTTGGTATAGAAAGAGACTAGGGAACACTTTCTGGAGCTAAGCATGTATTCCAAAAGTGGGAGAAGCAGGCCTGCTCCAATCTGCCCTGCTACAGGTGTGTAATTCAGACAACTTCTTTCTGCTTTGAAAAGAAGCAAGGGGGAGAGAAGTTGTCCCTGTCTAGCCCCCTTGTTCTGTACCCTTTGACTCCATCCAGTGCCAGCAGTGGAAGATTGGAGGTGCTCAAGAAAGTGGCCAGCACCAGATTTATCCACTCTCGCCATGTGCCTGGACCCCTTCCTCATGATCCAGTGGTCCTTGGATCCTACTCAGCTACAGACTTTCTTTTTTCAGCCCTCAGCTTATCTCTGAGAATGGTTGCCAGCCTGGCAAGAGTTCTGGAGGGAAATCATGACCAGAGAGAGGCAATTCTCCAGGGACTGGGAGCTATGACCGTCCCTTCATATCTATTTCTGTTTAAAACTGTTATTAAGCTGTTATCAAGGGCCCTTGGGAATATTTTTTGTTCTGTCAATGAACTCATCTGTGTTATAAAAACCAGTCTACACTGTGGAGCAGCATCCTTCAGGACAGAGAGAAGCAAAAGGAGTTTATTTCCAGTTCTGCCTAAGGTCAAAAAGGCTGAAAAATTTGGACTGAAACATTTATATTTATTATTTGAGACTCTGAGGATTAAATCTAAACTAGTTTGTAAGAGTATAGCCCAAAGATAAGCCAGAGGGCATAGTGATGAGCAACTTCATACTGGAAGGCTCACAGAGAGGGGGGAACACAACATTCTGGAAACCTGGCTGATCAAGAATCCTGAAATCTGGCAGCCACAGGAAAGAAAAATGTCTTGGACAAAACCCTGCTCAGGGTAGGGGCAGAATAGAAGAGTGACCCTCTGTGAGGCAGAAGAACCAAATCCCCATGGTCTTCCATGACCAAAAGCTTTTCTCGGGGTGGGTCTCCAGTCCTTAGCAAAACAGATCTCCAAAGACAAAACCTACAATCAACTCCAATAATCAAAAAGCACAAATGACTGCTTTTTAAATTTCTGAAAGAGGAAGAGAAAGAAAATCAAAGGACAGACTGAAGATGCTCCTATAAGCGATATTGTTTTGGGCTCATAAATAGGTGTGCTTTTGGAAATAGCTTTCTCTGGCATCACCCAGAGATCAGATCCTTCCACTTGTGTTTCAGAATGAGGACCTCTTGCTTTTTGTTTTGTTTTTGTCTTTTTGTGACAGGGTCCTGCTATGTAGTTTATGAGCTCACTTTGTGTCCAGGCTGGTCTTAAACTTGCAATGATCCTCTTGCCTCAGCCTCCTGAGTGCTGGAATTACAGGCATGCACCACCACACCCAGCATAAAGAACTTTTTCTTTCATACTGGGAATCAAACTCACAGCCTCACACTTGCCCAACAAGCACTGTGCCACTGAGCTATATCCCCCGGCCCATGAGGACCTGTCTTGTTAGTCACATAAGTAACCCCTGCCTAAGCACTGGGCAGCCCAGAACCCTCATACATGCCTTCCTGGATAAGCAAGAATTTAGATTCTCTTCACACCCTGAGATAGGGAGTATGTAGTCCATAAAGGCATGCTTCTCTGGGGTGCCCTAATAGATGAGCACTAATTTTCGTAAGGGTTCAGGAGCTTCCAATTGGAAAGCGAAAAAGAGATTTTGAGGATTGCAGAGACAAGCACATTAGCATTTCCTGATGTATTGGTAACAGGATTCAACTTTACCAGAGCTTCTGTTCTGGCCAACCTCACAGGGTGAACTTCCAAAGATATGATAGAGCACCTTAGCAGCCGCAGCTCTGGGCCCGCTGAGAGCAGAAGGCACTCACAGAAAATTTCACCTAGCCTTGCAGCTTAGGACCTCGAAAGCAGACTGGTAGGTACCAGCACCAATTCCACCACTAGCCCAGGATATTTGGAGCATCACTGGGGTCTTGCCTGGGTTCCACCCATCCACGGACCAGGAACAAAGCGGCCACAGTGGTAGTCTTGGCTGGAGTTGAGGGGGTGCACTGTGAATGTCACCTAGCCTTGGAGCTTCTTAACCATGCATGTTGGATTCACCTCCCACAGGGGAATACAGGAAATTCACAAAACAAAAGAGGAAAATGCAATCTTACACCTCCAATCTATCCAAAACAATCCAAAGAGACAAGGGCATAGAAGAAAGTATAAGCCACACACCTGAAACTTCTGAAATGATAGAACCTGAAGTAAAGAAACAACTCCATGAAGCTGTAAAGGAACTGAGATTAGAAATGATTTCCCAGGTAAAACAACAGATGATAAATGTAATGAAAGAAACACTAAACACATCTAAAGAAGATATATTTGGAAAAATAGAGGACCACTGCAAAAGGATGGAAACCATGAATGAAGAATACAAGAAAGAATTAGAATGCATGAAACACATTCAAAGAGATATCCAGGAAATCAAGAATGCCATCAAAAGCTGGCAAAGCCTCCTCAATGAATGTGAAAATAGAATTTCAGACCTCGAAGACATGATTGCAGCTAGTGAGGAAGAAAGGAAACATCTTTTAAAAATAACAAGGAATTAGGAAATAGCAATTAAGCACTTGCAAGATGATGCAAAGAAAAACAAGACTGATAGGTGTAAATGAAAAAGAAGGAGAAAACACAAAGGGTATAAAACACTATTTAAAGAAGTAATAGCTCAAAATTTCCCAGACATGGGAAAGGAAACTGACATACAAATAAGTGAAGCAAATAGAACTCCAATTTGCCATAAACAAAATAAATCAACACCCAGACATATAATAATGAGCCTCCCACAAATTCAGCATAACAACAGAATATCAAAAGGTGTTAGAGAAAAGAAGCAAATCACCTATAAAGGAAAGCCCATCAGAATTACAGCAGACATCTCAACACAAACAATGAAGTCAAGAAGAGCATGGAGTGAAGTATTTCACGTTCTAAAGGAAAACAACTTCCAACCCAGACTCATGTACCCTGCAAAACTATCCTTCAAAATCAATGGAGGAATAAGATACTTCCATGACAAAGAACAGCTAAGAACTTCAAAAACATCAAACCAACCCTGCAAAGAATACCTAAAGATACTCTAGATAGACATGAAAATAGCTACAACATCAAAAGCATCTACAAAAGAACACCAAGCAGGGCAAACAATTAAGTAGAGGAAAAAGGTAAAGAAACCACTGTAGAAAGACAACATGCCTAAAGCAAGCCAGTATATATAAGTTATAACCATTAATGTAAATGGCCTCAATTCACCAATCAAAAGGAACAGACTGGCAGAATGGATCAAGAAACAACATCCAACCATATGCTGTCTACAAGAAACCCACCTCACCCAAAAGGAAATTCATAGACTGAAAGTCAAAGAATGGAAAACAACAATCCATGCAACAGGAAGCCAGAAAAAAGCAGGAGTAGCTATTCTGTTCGCAGATGATGTAAACTTCAAACAAAAAATGGTCAAAAGAGATAAAGAAGGTCACTACATACTGGTTAGGAGAAAACTCCAAGAGGAAGAAATAACAATCTTAAATACATATGCAACAAATATGGGAGCACCCAACTATATAAAACAAATATTAATAGAAATGAAAAATCAAATAAGCAATAACGCAATTATAACAGGAGACCTTAACACACCCTTGACTCAAAGAGACAGATCAACTAGACAGAAAATCAGCAAAGAAATAACAGAACTGAATCAAACCTGTGAACAAATGGACCTGGTAGACGTCTACAGAGTTTTCCACCCAACAACATCAGAATATACATTCTTCTGAGCTTCACATGGTACATTCTCTAGAATAGACCACATACTAGCACATAGGACATGCTTAAGCAAATTCAAAGGAATCAAAATTGTCTCATGCATACTATCTGATCACAGTTCCATTAAACTGGAAATTAATGACAAAAGAAACTGCAAAAACTCTGTAAACACATGGAAATTATAATAGCACACTCCAGAACAATCAGTGGGTCACAGAGAAAATTAAACAAGAAATTAAACAGTTTCTACAAGCAAATGAAAATACAAATACAACCTACTGGAACCTGTGGGATGCAATGAAAGCAGTCCTCAGAGGGAAATTTATTGCGGTTAATTCCCACATCTGGAAAATGGAATGAACATGAATAAACATACTGATGTTACACCAGAAACATCGAGAAAAAGAAGAACAAGCCCAACCCAAAGCCAAAAGAAGGGAGAAAATTGTAAAGGTCAGAGCAGAAATTAATGCAATTGAGACTAAGAAAACAATACAAAGAACTGCTTCTTTGAAATAATAAATAAAATTGATAAAGCCTAAGCCAATCTTCTTTAAAAGAGGAAAGAAAAAACTCAAATCCATGCAATAAGGAAGGAAAAGGGTGAAATCACTACAGACCCTGTGGAAATACAGAAGATCATCAATACCTACTTCAAAAATCTTTACTCTCATAGGTTTGATAACACCGAAGAAATGGACAGATTTCTAGAAACATATCAATTACCAAAACGGGACCAAGAAGATGTAAAACTACTGAATAATCCAATTTCAGTTAAGGAAATCGAAAATGTAACTGGAACCTTACCAACCAAGAAAAGTCCAGGTCCTGATGGATTCACAGCTGAATTCTACAAGAAATTCAAGGAAGACTTAATGCTAACACTCCTCAAACTCTTAAATGAAATTGAAAGGGAGGCAAGTCTCCCTAAATCATTCCTGGGAGCAAGTATTACCCTAATACCAAAACCAGAGAAAGACCAACCAAAAAAGAGAACTACAGGCCAATTTCCCTAATGAGCATCGATGCAAAAATCCTCAATAAAATACTGGCAAACAGAATGCAGCAAGTCATCAAGAAGATTACACACCATGACCAAGTGGCATTCATCCCAGGAACACAAGGATGGTTCAACATATGCAAATCAATAAATATAATGTACCATATCAATAGAGCCAAAGATAAGAACCACATGGTCATTTCAATAGATGCAGAAAAAGCTTTTGATAAAGTCCAACACTCATTCATGATAAGAACCCTACAGAAAATTGGAATAGATGGCTTTTACCTCAATCTGATAAAAACCATCTGTGACAAACCCACAGCCAGTATCACATTAAATGGTCAAAAACTGAAAGCTTTCACTCTAAAATCAGGAACAAGACAAGGATGTATAGTGCTGGAAACAATAGCCAGAGCAATTAGACAAGAGACACAAATAAAAGGAATAAGGATAAGAAAAGAAGAAGTTAAATTATCACTATTTGCAGAGGACATGACACCCTGCGTAGAAGGGCTGCAAAACTCCATTGAAAGACTTCTGGATGTCATAACCAAATTCAGTAATGTAGTTGGATACAAAGTCAAAACTCAGAAATCAATCACATTCCTGTACACAAACAACAAACTCATTTAGAGAGAAATAAGAGAAACCATGCCTTTCACAGTAGCATCCAAAAAATGAAATACTTAAGAATCAACCTAACAAAGGAAGCAAAAGATCTATTCAATGAAAATTGCAGTACTCTGAAAAAAGAAATCGAAGAGGATTTCAAAAAATAGAAAGACATTCTGTGTTAATGGATAGGAAGAATAAACATTGTGAAAAATGGCCATTCTCCCAAAATTACTATACAGATTTAATGCAATTCCCATCCAAATACCATTAGCATACCTCACAGATCTAGAGAAATCATTCTTAAAATTCATCTGGAACCAGAAGAGACCTAGAATAGCAAAGGCACTTCTGGGCAGCAAGGGCAGGACAGGAGGCATCACAATCCCAGACTTGAAATTATACTACA
>RJWT010024895.1:0-16306 GCA_004365215.1 Cuniculus paca | reverse complement strand
GGACTTCCAGGAACCAGATAAGTGGACTGTTACATGGACTAAAAGCCTCCTTAAAATTAAGCTGTCAAGATGCACTTAATTGTTTTCCTCATGATTCATATGTTGATTTGTGTATCATGTTCAGGTACTTAAATTGTAGCAATCCATATCTAACCCAAGACTGTTGGTTATGCTAAATCCTCGCCCACCCTTTTACGTTAGTGTAGCACAAGCAGCTTCCATAGGTTCAAATGAATCATATCAGATAGTTAATTCTTCCTCAATAAGTGACTCCTCTCCTTGTTGGTGTGGACAATAACCTATTCTAACTTTGGGGAATGTTCAAGGAGAGGGCACATGTTTTCATTCCTCTAGCTACCAGGTCCATTCAAGCCCTTATGCTAGACTATGTAATGAATCTATTATTGTCTACAATGTTTCTTACACACCCAGCAAGCACCTCAGAGCCCCTCCCAGACTCTGGTTTGCTTGTACTTCAGGTCTAACTCCTTGTATCATGCTTGATGTGTTTACTAGACATTCTGAACTGTGCTTACTGGTACATGTGTTTCCCCAAGTGTATTGGTACTCTGGCCCAAGTGGACAAGAACACTTAAACCTAGATACTGGCCTCATTAGAGTTGTAAGAGCAGCTCCTGTCTTGAGACCTGTCCTAATGGGGCTGGGATTAGCAGGAGCCACATCTCTGGGAGCCACTAGTCTTATAATTGGTGATATAAAAATTATCATGAGCTAAGCGCCCTCATTGATAAAGACTTAGCAGCTCTAGAGCATTCAGTCTCTAAACTAGAAGAGTCGCTCGGTTCTCTAGCAGAAATGGTACTCCAAAATAGAAGATGCCTAGATTTAATATTTATGAAGGAAGGAGGGCTATGTATAGCATTAGGAGAAGCTTGCTGTTTTTATACTAATCATTCTGGGGTCATACGAGATAGCATGAGCAAGCTCAGAAAAAGGCTCTATGAAAGAGAACAACAACATCCAAGTGAACAAAATTGGTTTCAAAACCTGTTTTCCATGTCCCCTTGGCTTACTACCCTACTCTCAGCCTCACTGGGACCCCTCCTTTTGTTCCTGCTGGCATTGATTATCGGACCCTGTATCATAAGATGTATTCTCAACCATGTCCAGGACCACTTCCAAACTGTTAAGATGCTTGTCCTACACCAACAAGGATATGACAACCTGCCCTTATACAATGATAAAACAGCCCAGTCAATGATTTGACTCGAATGACCAAAGGGAGTGGGCAGTGTTATAGGCTATAAATTTTCTAAGAATGCTGTGCACAGTGCAAATTGTGAAACCTATTGTCTGACTCCACAAACTGTGTCTATGTCCCCTTACAGTCGAATTGCTTTGGAAACAGCATGTCAACATAACCTGTAACTGTAAAAGGTTCCTGTTCAGTTGTTCTGGTTCCCATAAGAGCCCACCCTGTTCCACAATGACAAAAGTATGGCCTTTATGGGCAAACAGTCACCAGGTCACTGTTCTCCACCCCTTCCTCCCCCTGTGCCTCCCCTTGTGGTCAAAAGCTTTAAGAACCCCAGCAACCCTATGCTCAGGGCGCACTTCCTTACTCCTATGTGAGGACGGACAGTGTTGCCCCTGAGCTCAGCTAATAAAGCACTTCGTTTTTCTTTTTTGGAGTCTATTGCTTTTATTTGTGGATTGGATTTCTTCCCAAAACAGTTCTACCTTATGCCCTCCTGCCTTGGGAGTTCCCATTTTTTCACACCATGGACTCACCTCACCTCATGGTTTTGCTCTATAAAAATCCCTGGAAAAGGCAGGATCCTCAGCAACTCACTCAGGACCCCTTCTGTCTCTCTCTCAAATGGAAGCTTTCTTTCTCTCAATAAATACATTCTGCTCTTAACCTCCCTTGTTCCTAAAATTTGTTCTTAGATTTTACAGAACATGAATTCATACCAGACATTTAGTAGGTTGGGAGTTTCATTCCCCTATATCATTAGCAGTGCTTAACTTTCTTTCTGAGTTTTAAGGCCTCACAGTTAGGAGTTTTCCTTAAGTCTCAGAAGAGTCTTTGGTCATGGACTGTTCAGTAATGCTAAAACTCTTAAGACCTTTCTGATTCTTAGAGATGGAATAAATGCATCTTTCATAATGAGATGGATGTGATTCTTTTCAGTGCCATCCATGGAATGTTATGGTTTGAATTTGCAATGAAACTGTTAAGCTTCATCTGTTCACAGATGGGTATTTGTAAAGTGACTGTATCACTTGGGTGATATACACATCTGTAGATTAATCAATTTATTATAGGCAACTGAGTTAATTAGAAATATTATAGGCAGTCAAACATTGATAGGCCCTCAAAGGAACCAGTTCAGAAGACCAGGTATCTTGCAATCTTGGAGGAGACAGACATCTCTGCTATGAGCCAGGTCTCACGGCAAAAGGCAAAATAAGTGCAACCACACCCTAAGTATAAACATCAGGGACTGATATTCTAAGTAGCTGTCAATCACCTTGAGCAAGCCAGAAGGAATCATTAACCCAAACCCTTACCAGCAAAAACTCTATTCTGTATTTTGTCTGCTTGCTATGTGACTCACCTCTCCATTTGATCCTGATTTAATCAATTTTACTTGAGCTATTTCACTTGTAATCTTATTGGTTGAGCATAGTTCTGTCCCATCTCATGCCCACCTGCCTTGTCAGTTCTCATTTTTCCCCAACTTAGACTTGCCTCGACTCATGTTTTTTCTCTATAAAAATTCCTATAAAAGGTAGGGTCCTTGGCAACCCACTCAGGACCCATTCTGCCCCTCTCAGACAGAAGCTTTCTTTCTCTCAATAAATATATTCTGCTGTTAACCTCCATTGTTCTTAAAATTCATTCTTTGATTTTAGAGAAAACAAACTCATACTGGACATCTTGTAGGTTGAGAATTTCATTCCCCTATGTCATATTCATGGTTTCACAGGTGAGTATGCTGTTAGAATGTGGGCTATGGTAAAGTAGGTCACCGGACGTGTGACCTGGAAGGTTATATCTCCCTCCTGTTTCTGCCCATGACCCTCTGCTTCCAGGTGGCCATGATGTGAATAGCTTTGCTTCACCAGCCTCTTCCACCATATTATTTTCACCTTTGTTCTTGGTGGCTATGCAAGGACTAGTACCTCTGAAACCATGAGACAAAATAAGCTCTATTCCTTTAAGGTGTAGGTTTCATGCATTATGTTCCAATGATCAGGAAAATAAGTCATACTTGTATGTCTGGAATTAAAAAAAATCAAACATCAAATCAGAGAGTAGAATAATAGTTTCATGGACTGGGTAGGGTAGGGAGACTTTTGTCAAAGGGTAGAATATTTCAATTATAAGATGAACAAACTCTGGGGATTTAATATATTGTTATGGAAAACAGGATACGAGAATTCTTCAGATTGCAAAAGGAATCAAGCATGCACTCAAAGTGGTGGAGAAAGCCAGATCCTTTATTTAGATAACCTGTCTCGGAGAAGTTCATGTTTTGAAACCCTGAGCATGGGAGACAGACCTGCAGAGGTTTTAATAGGGTTTGGAGTGGAAAAGAGTGAGTTAAACAAAGACAGTTACTTAAAAGTGACAGGTTAATGATTTTGAATATTTGTCAGGCCTCAGGAAGCAGGAGGATGGGCACAGCAAGGTATGTATGGGGAGTGATGTCTTGCATGAGAAAGGGAGCTTTGCAAGGAACAGAAGCTTGGAATGACTGGTAAGGAAAGGGAGTGGGAAGGCACAGCAAGATATAGAAACTGTTGTAACAAGGTAAGAAGAG
The DNA here is from genome assembly GCA_004365215.1 of Cuniculus paca. Lineage (NCBI taxonomy): Eukaryota > Metazoa > Chordata > Mammalia > Rodentia > Cuniculidae > Cuniculus > Cuniculus paca. The sequence continues at coordinate 12,515 of RJWT010024895.1, read as the reverse complement.
AGCTTTATCTGATGGTTGGGGCTCAGGATCAAGCCCTTGGGGAGGTTCCCAGGGTAGTTTATTTTTCTGTCTCAATATATCATGGGTTGAGAGGAATATGTTAATTAATACAATTGGGGTAATCATTGCAGGATGTATATTTATCTCTAATCATTTTAGGGTACATCTCAAATATATTCTATTTTAATTTGCCCCACAACAAATAAATACTAAAAAGAATTTCACCTGTTTAAAAAATAATAGACTATTTTTAGAGTAGTTTTTAAGTTTACAGAAACATGAATTAGAAAGCAGAGAGTTTGCATACATTTGTTTTTACCCTGATCATATGATTCTTACAAAAGATTTGTCTTTTCTATGCCAGTACCACACTGTCTTGCTTACAGTTTGTCATGGTTTGTATTTAGATGCCCCCTCCAAAGACTCATGTCCTCATAGGTAGGGCTTTTGAGAAATGACTGGATCATGGGTGTGTGACACTGGGATTAAGGATGCATGGAACTTGATTACCACTGATGGGCTCATCACATTCTTAGTATGGATAATGAGAAGGCCCACTTTGGATATGGGCAGCACCACCCCAAAGGCTTTTACACTGGATGGGATGAAAGAAAAAGGAAAACTTGCTGCTGTTGCTTCTTACCTGTCCTGCCATGAACTGATCCTTCTCTATCATGCCCTCTTACTATGCCATCCTTACGTTGGAGTCAGCTGACTGTAGACTGAAACATCTACAAACTGAGATGAAATAAACTTTTCCACTTTTAACTTGTGGGTATCAGGTGTTGAGTCTCAGCAATGAAAAAAATAACCAAGACATTGCTTTATTGTAAGGTTTAAAAAAGGAAAGTAAAATTTCTCCAACCTCGTTTATTTTAAAATTGTTCAGTTATCTTAAATCTCTTGGTTTACATACTAATTTTAGAATTGCTGATATCTACAAGGAAGCCAAGTAGCTCTCTTAGAGAGATTGCAATTATTCTGTAGATTAATTTGGGCAGTATTGATACACTACAACTTTTAAAAGTAAATATGGAAGTCTTTAATTTTATTAAGGTGATTAAATTTTTTCACTCATACTTTATAGTTTTCAGGAGATAAGTTTTGTGCTGTTTTTAAAGTTTGCTCTATAAGGCTGGGGGTTTAGCTCAGTGGCCTAAGAACCTGCCTGCCAAGTGCAAGGTTGTGAGTTCAATCCCTGGTGCTGCAAAAAAAAAAAAAAAAAAAAAGAGTAAATAAAGTTCATTCTTTGGTTTTTACTTATTGCACTAAATTTTTTTCTTTATTTCATTTTACCTTTGTTGTTTTCTTGCATATTGTTTTTTGTTTGTTTTTCACCTTGATAAGCAACATGGGAGTATATAGTAAATCTTATGGACATATGTCTTGAGTCAGATGTAATTTGATAGGTTTTGGTATTCTATTGATATTTTGAAAGAGTGAATTGATTAAATAATATAGAAATTATACTAAAGAGAAATACAGTTGAGTGCAAAGAAACAGTGCTATGAAACTTCACATTAATATATTTAAAAGTTTTAAACAAAAAAATAATTTTACAGTTCTTTGAAAAAAGGAGTGAAGAGCCTATCATAACTGAGTCTCAAGCACTAATAAATTAATATATTCAGATCCCAAGAATATAAGTAGTATTATTTTCAATATAATCACTCAATTTTTAGGAAAATGTTTATCAAAAATATAGAGTCTGAAGTAAGAATTATCCTATATATATATTTATATGTTTATTGTGTAATAGTAAATTACAGAAATCAATAGGCAATAAATTACTGAGCATCCATGAAATCATTTGTCTGAAACACACTACAATAAACAAAGTAGAACATGTCTCTGCTGAAATGGAAATATTCTCAAGATACAGAATATGTATCTAGCTGTATATCTAAGTTTATTTGTCACTTTTTTTTCATATTTGCTTGTTTATTAACTTGTTTATTTTTGAGCAATAGGACACTTGAAAGATTGAGCCATTTGTTTTTATCACATATTTTTATCTTCTGACAAATTATTAATTTAAATAAATCAACAAATATAATGGGAAAGTCGGGTTTCACCCTCTAAATAATCAGAACTTAATACAGATGCTAAATTATCACAATAGAGAGTGTTGCAAGATCTCATTGTACTATTAGTTTACTCTATTACTTTTTGGGGCAGAAGAAAACCTTGAAACCCTATTTTCAAACCTGAAAATTTATTTATATGCAACAGAAGTAATTTTATCCACTTTAAATGCTAAAATGTAAATCAACACTGGTTTTCTGGATGCTGATAAAGGATGCCAGTCTAGGATCAGAATCAAAGTAATCATGTCAGCATCTTTTTTCTGGTCTCTGACATTTTAAATTCTACTAGGCAACGTCTAGGTCTGACTAAGAATGACTTGTGCAGTGGGTCAACTCACAGAAAAGGAACTCTGAATGAAGGAAACCTCCTGAGGTTGATAAATACCATGAGCAGGAAACAACCCACTTCTTTGTACAGGGAAAACATTACTTTACTTCTTCAAATTCTGAGCTGTTTAAATTGAGATAAACCACACTGGTGAAAGAGCATTCCTGACCTTCTAATATCAACATACAGAGTGAGCATTGTGTGAGCACAGTACATTCATGGTGGTTCATTCATCCAAGGTCGTAAACTTTCTTAACCTCTGGAACATTTTTGTAGTAGTGCACTTGAGAATAAGAAGCTCAGAAGCATAACTAAGTAATTCAGCAGGGAACCATGGTCCTCACTTTTTAAACATCCCGAGCCTGTGCAAGAGGAGGTCAAGGAGATGAAGGGAGAACAGTGCCTGCATCCACTATATGGGAAGAAAAGAAGTTTGCTCCCCCACCTTGTCACTTTTGTTACTTTTGCTATCTTCTACTGCCTTGACTAGTTGCCTCTATGCCATGCCACCCTGCCTTGGAGTCAGTTGATTATGAACTGAAAGCTCCACAAACTGTGAGCTAAATAAACTCTTTATTCCTTATTTTTGGGCATTGGGCATTTTGTCCAAGCAACAAGAGAAAAGTAACCAAGACAGAATTTGGTAGTAGAGAAGTGGGGTCATTGTTGTGTCTGTACCTGACCATGTGGTTCAAGAGCCTTTGGGAATGGCTTGTGGGAAGACTTTGGAAAGGTTCAGTGATGCTGGGTAAAAAAATTGGAGCTGGAATGCCTTAGGTTGTTCTATATGGGAGATTCTGGTCAAAGCTCAGAGGACCAGAAAGCCAGTAAAGACCAGACTTGGGAGGTTTCTGATGAGAAGAAAGACTTGGTTGTTGGACTCCAGATGATGTATGTTATGACTTGGAAAATAGTTTGTCTGCATTTTGTTCATGTGCAGACATTTTACTGAAGACTGACATTAAGGGTGGTGGACTAATTAAAATGGCAGATGAAATTTCAAGACAGCTGGATGTCAAGGCAGTGACATGGCTATTATCTATGTTGATATTCAAGAGGAAAGAGTCCAGCAGGATGATTTAAAATGTGAGTTTGGCCAGAAAGGAAGCTCCAGTAAAACTGTGTACTAAAAAGATAGAGCTGAGGAGATCTCGATTGCTGAGAAGGAACAGGAGAAAAGAAAAAGTGACTTGACAGCATCATGAGAACCAGCAAGTCTCTACCCTTCAAAGTCTCAAAATTGAAAAAGTGATAGGCTTTGCTTTGAGGAGAAAGTCAAAGAGCATCAGGTTCCAGAAAGGCAATGGTAACTGTACTAGGTTCCAAAGTGGTAGCAGCCACACCAGGTGTCAGAATTGTGGCAACATAGAAAATTTGTTCTTCAGATTTGAATTCAGAGTGCCCAGCAATTCAGGCACTTGACCCCTATAGCCAAGGGAGAAGAAAGCCTGGCTACTGCTCCAGCTAGCAGCAGACCTTGGCATCATTCATGTAGTGCTGGTTTTGGGGGCATGCAGAATACAAGAATTCTGAGGTTAGAAAGGCTTCAACACAGATTTCAGAAGAAGGTCTGGGACTATAGGCAGTGTGTCCCTTATAGGGAAGTTTGTAAAGCTGTGAAAGTGAAGCCAAAAGTGCAGTGCAGCCCCCAGAAGTTTAGAAAAGCCAGGAATGCAGATCGCCTAAGGAAACTTGCAAGGAGGGAGCAAAGCCAGCCCTAGAGAGAAGCTGCATTGGAGTTCACCATTTGCCACCTTTTGTTTCAAGTGGTGCACATGGAACTACGGGTATTAATGTTTGCCTTGCTGGATTTTGCACTTGCTTTTGTCTCAATCTTTGCTATTCCCATTTGTAACTTTTGGAGTGGATAAGTTTGTCTTGTGTTATTGAATGTTGGATGTGTTTAAGTTCATTTGTACAGGGGCTTGCAGTTAAGAGTTTACCTTACATCTTGAAGGGGACTTGGGACTTGGACTTTTCAACAGTGCTGAAACTGTTAGGACTTTGGCAACTCTTAGAGATGCACTAAATACCTTTCACATAAAGGAAGTGCCTGAGTCTTTGGGGGCCCAGGGGAAGATTGCTATGGTTCTAATGTAACATAATGTTGATAGCCTTAATACTGGTTTCTAAAAGAATGTTAAACTGTGTTATAATGTTTAAGTTATAAAATGATAAAAGAAAAAAAAAGCATGTCTTTGTATCTGGAAACCAATTGAAAGAAATGTATCCGGTTACCAAGTTGACAAGGGGTGGATTGTGATAGCTGTTACATTGTGTCAGTTTGAGAACAGAGATGCTTAGAAGCTTAACTAAGTGATTTAGCAGGGGGCCTCACTTTGTATACATCCTGAGCTTGTGCAAGAGGAGGGCACAGAGAGTGTGTAGGCAGGTAGCCTGTGTGCAATATGAGGGAGGAAAAGAGGCTTAATCCTATTCACCTTTTTTTTTTTGCTTTACTGTTTTTGCTATCTTCTGCTACCTTGAACAGTTACCCCTGTGCCATGCCATCCTGCCTTGAATCTAGTTGATTATGCACTAAACCTTCAATAAACTGAGCAAAATAAACCTTTCTTTCCTTCAGGTATTTTATTCTAGCAATGAAAGAAAAGTATCCAAAGACATGCTATTATATTTTCATCTTACAGTCTATATTCTTCCAAGGGACATGCAAGAAAACTAACTTATATGCAATATCCTACATTTTGAAAAAGTGTTTCAAAGTTCATTAAGGGAAGTAATGGCCTGGCTGTGGGCAATTTTTCTAAGTCTGCCAATGGAGCAGAGAGACTGCCTTGACTTTTGGTTATGCATTAATTGTGCTGACTTTGCACAGATGGATTTCCATAGTGACAAAATATAGTACACACTATCATATTTTTATGTGACTGAGCAATCAGTGAGCCAAACTCAAGCACTTAGGGGAACCTCTGTGAATGGAAAGTCGCACTGAGCCAGCAGTTTTGCTTAAGGCATTGAAGTGAGAGATAAGATTCCATCCCAAGGGCTAGCTTCCCCTTTTATTAGTCTGAGATACTGCCAAGTCCTCATCAATAGCATGCTTCAAAACAATTTGCTTGACAAGTAAGGCTTGCAGGTCCCTCACAATTTTTTTTAAATGAGTGTAACATAATCCACCACAAAATGTGAACATCAGGCTGAAGATTTACTTAGTCTGATATGACATACATTCAGCATTAGTAGTTTTTAAAAAGAGAAACTGAACTTAGTGGTTAGATCAGGCAAGTGAACCTTTCTGGGAAATTGCTTCTATGAATCAGGTGGCTGCAGTTGATTTTCTAACTAAAATATTCTTCTTTTTTCCCATGATCATGTATTATTTCTTCCATGCTACCTACAAGAGAATAGCAAATCATGTCATAGAAAGGTTTCCATGTCTGTCTCCCTACAGTAGTTAGGACAAAGTGTTAACTTCTTAGGTTTGGGATCCACCTCTAGCACCCTTCTTGGTGTGTCTGGGTGGGTCATGGAGGTATGACTTTGGGATCTCTATGTAGTCCTTGGCATTTCCATGTTTGTGCTGTTCCCCAACCTGCTTCCTGGATGCTGTGAACTAATCAGCATTTTTGGCCATGATGTTCTTGCCTTGAATTCTGCTAACATGTACTGAACCCCCTGAAACCATAAGCTAAATGAAATCTCTTCTCTTTAACTTACAAATGCTGAGTATTTTGTCTCAGCAATTGAAAAAATAACTAGTGCACTATTTCTACATGTAGCCCTTCCTGCATGGGAGACTGGTCAATCACATGTTAATAAAAAGCAAGTATGCACCTTATCAACTTCCATTATAAATTTGGTTGTGGGGGAGGGTTCGCAACATCAAATGATCTAATGTTTTCCTCACTAAAGGGGCCTTCTAACACTTTCTCCTTGAACTGTATGTTCTTTACTCCCAAGGAACCAGATAAAATTGTGATTTTGGTATTGAATTTCAACAAGAACCTCAAAATGTATGTCTCTCTCTTTTTCTCTGGAGTCTCCTCAATATCTAATATTGTTTACAACCTTCCATTCCATTACTGGACAAAAGAAGACTACATAAATATATTCCTTTAAAGCAGAGAAGGGGGGCCAAATAGACAAATACATGTACCACATGTGCATACATAAATACACTTAGCAGTGAGTTCATGTTCATTAACAATAAGGGAAACACTAAAAAATGCAGAATTTAAATTCTAGTCAATGACACCTACACTCTCACTTAAGAATTTCTTTCTCATGAAAATCCCTCTGAATATATCAAAGGTCTCTTATAGCAATCAAGACTCACTGTGAAACTTGCTAGGAGGTTATAAAATAGGTCTAAGGTTGTATCTATTGTAGGCATGAAAATTTTCAAGGTGACCTGAGTGGGGAGGGCATTCTTTCTTAATGAACATTGTGCATCTTGGTTGCACATGTCCTACGTGAGTTAGTCAATGATTTAATGCTGTGAATTTCTTTTATTTCATTTAAAGGTCATCATGAGTGTGTATTTCAAGAAATATTTCTGAACTTGGCAGTTTTTCTTATAGTTCTGTTGCTGGTTGTTACAATGGGGGCAAAAGTACGTTTAATGAAAAGACTCACATGACTTCATGAAAGATGACTGTATACCTGCAGCCTATTGTTTGCTTCTCTGTGAACATTATTTACCCATTTCAGCACTTATGCACATATAGGTCATTTCCTGGTGGAACTTCCTATGAATTGTGCTGGTATGACTTTTCTAGTACATAGTTTGTTAAACACATTTATATATATCTATTAAATATATTCCTAAAAGAATCATCATTAGGTCAATTTTTGTATCTCTAAATGTCATTCATTTCATTTTTTTAACAAATCATTTATTTATTTTATTTATTTATTTTTTGGTACAGGGGATTGAACTCATGACCTCGTGCTTGACAATCAAGTGCTTGTGCTGCTGAGCTAAATCCACAGCCCTTCATTTCTTTTTTGAGCACTGATAATGTGTGTGTTTTCTAGTTTTAATGTTTGGTTTATAGAATCATTTCTTTTTTATTTCTGGAGCTTCATAACATTTCTTTAGTTTCATTCCCAAGAGTAATAATTTGTTCTTCTTTCTTCTATCCCTCTCATTCTTCTTTCATATCTACTTTTCTTCTCTTCCACATCTTTTTCCTCTTTACCATGTTCTACTCATTTTCTTCCTTTTATTCTATCATTATTTTCTTTCATTCTTTTAGCAAAATTTCCATGAATATAACAATTGCATTGTTCTTCTTGGGAAAACAATTACTTAAGTTTTCTTTTAGTGTTTAGACACTGCTTGATTTTATCAATTCACTTCTCAAATTTATCTTTAGACAATTTAGACACTCCTTGAGCTTCAGGTTATAAAATATGGAAAATCACAAGTATATTGTTACTCATTTTAAAATAATTCACAACTTAGATTTGACTTTCCATTAATACACACAATAATTTTAAATTTTAAGTTATCAGATATGATACTTCCTCCTACATTGAAGAAATTCCTAATTCCTATGACACAGTATTTTAAAAAACTTGAAGTGTGTGAATTTGTCAAACAATTGTCTTATAAATACAGATTTATTTGTTGCTATATTTTTCTGGGTAAGACGGCTTACGTTGTAATAATAAAGAAGCTTATAATATCAGTGGCTTTAGACAACATATGTTGATTTTTTTGTTCACCCAATCTTCTAAAGTTTTTGTCAAATCTCCAGGGTCAAAGTTGTTTAAATCTTGCTCAAGCTCCTTAAATCTTTATACCACTCCAACATTTGAACATAAGCATTCTGAATGATCTGTGTCAGAAAAATTTAATAATAGAAACTTACTTGAGAACTTGAACAGTAGAAAGTCATAAATGATGCACATATGTGTCAGTCATGATTCAGTAATATGCATTGCTCTGAAAAATATAAACAGTTTTGATAAGATTTTCTGGATAATCAAAGAAAAGAAGAGCTGGATTTACACCATTAATACCTACCACAGTTTGGAATTACTGCTTTAAGAATTCTGGAATTATTTATCTTGGGGTAGAAATTATTTTTGAGTCTTATCTTAAAATTTCTATTAAATACATCTTTTATTCATGTATATATGTAATTTTTCAATAAAAACACAATTTATCATGAATTAATAATTTAATGCATGAAGTATTTGTCTTTGATCCAAATTCAAATATTGGCTACAATTTGACTTGCCCATGTTTTCTTAAATAATTAACGCATCATTTGTAATCCAAACATCTGGATTGCTTGATGTGTATTCAAATGAAATTATGGTGAAAATTACTTAAAACAGTGGCAGACACCATGTTTTGGAAATAAACAAGACTTTATTTCATTCACTCTCTCACCAATATCTATTTTTATATACTGTAAGTAACTGAAATTACTCTTATATGAAGCCTTTTACATAATTATTTTTAAATATCTCTTCTTTGGCAGTGGAAAATATTTATTGTTTTAAAAATATAATTGATTAGTCCACAATTAAGTGACAACTTACGATTACAAGTAAAGAAAATGTGTTAGAATTTCTTGTATTTCTTTACTTACCAAATAAATACTGATGGAAATATGATGAAATGGTAACATAAACATATATTAAGTTTAGTAGAAAAATGATTACTGATAATATGTTTAATTTCAATTTTAAATAAATGTTAACACATGAAAGATATAAAATTATTGAAAATGGAAATGTAGTAGATGTACTATTTATTTTAAATTACTTTTTTCATTATGTTTTATTATTTACATGTATTTTGCACTTGATCTTAGCCAAAAGGTCAAGAAGTGATATTTGCATGTATTTTATATTTCTTATCACTTAGGTATTTAAAATCCAAAAATACTAAAAAATAAAAGCACCTTTTTATTTATTAATTTCTTTAGTGGTGATTGTCTTTTATTCAGTACTTTTTTATTTTAAAGAGAAACAATAAAACAAAATTTCACAACATGCTAATTAGAGGGTAACAATAATTAATATATTGCATATTGGTTGTCTTTAGCTACTTGGAGTACAATATTAGCACAAAACTTGCTTTTCAATGAACTAAGATAAATTAGTATAAATATATACTATCATATATGTATAATTATTATATTATTGTATATCTATTCGTTCAGCCTCTCACAATAGGGAGAAAAATACTATCTTTACACAGGCAAGGCTGATTTATTTCACTTGTAAGTATTTTCTTTATTTACATCCATTTACCTATAAAAGCCTCATGTTTATCTTTATGGAAGAGTACACCATGGCACAAATATATCACATCTTTTTTGTCCAATCTTTGATTGATAGGCATTTAGATTGTTTCAAAGATCTAGCTATTACACATTATGCTGCCACCATCATGGGTACGCATATATCACTGTGGTGTTTTGAATTGTTCTGGGAAGATACCCAAAAGAGGAATGACTGAGTCAAACAGGGCCTCCAAACCTAGATTTTGAGGAATCTCCACAGTTATTTCCAGAGTATTTGCACTCATCTACACACTGGCCAACAGTGGAGAAAGGTTCTTTTTTCTTCACATCTCCTTCAGTGTTTGTTATTGGTTGATTTCTTGATAATAACCATTCTTCCTGGGGTGAGATAGAATCTCATTGTTTTAATTTGCATCTCTCAAGTGAGCAGTGATGTTGAACATTTTTTCATATATTTATTAGCTGATTATAGTTTTTCATCTAAGAAGTGTGTATTCATCTCAGATGCTCGTTGTTGGATTGGATCTTTAAATTTGGGAGGTCTGATTTGAATTCTTTATATGTTCTCAATAGCAATCATTTTTTCTGAGCGACAGCTACCAAACATTTTTCCCATATTGTGGGCCATCTCTTCACTCTGCTGGTGGTTTCTCTTGTTGAACAAAAGCTTTTCAATAAGATGAGACCCCAGTTGTTGATTCTTGATAATTTCTGTGCAATTGGGGTTTTATTCATGAAATTTTTGCATACACCAAGGTCTTCAAGAGTTTTACCTATTCTATCTTCCAGCAGATTTAATGTTTCTGTTTTAATATTTAGGCTATGATGTATTCAAAATTTAGTTTATTGTATGATGAAAAATATGGGTCCAATTTTAGTATTTGGCATGTGCAGAGTCAGTTTTTTTAGCACCATTTATTAAAGAGGGTATCTTTCTTCCAGTAAATGTGTTTGGCACCTTTGTCAAAGATAAGGTGGCAGAACAGGGATTTTGCTCAGTGGCTCAAGTGCTTGCCTGGTAAGTGTGAGATCATGAGTTCGATCCCTGGTATCTGCCCCAACCCCAAATAAAGGTAAAGATAAGGTGGCTTAGTATGTCTGGAGTTGTTTCTGCATTTTCTAATCTGTTCCATTGATCTTTGAATCTGTTTCTTTGCCAGTATCATGCTGTTTTTATCACAGTACCTTTATAATATAATTTCAAGTCAGGGACTTTGATGCCCTCTGTCTTCCCTTTGTTGCCTAGGATTGTCTTTGCTACTCTAGGTCTCTTCTGGTTCCAGATGAATTTTAGAATTTTTTTCTCCAACTCTATGAGATAAGTTATTGGAATTTTGATTGGACTTACTTTAAATCCATATAATAGTTTAGGAAATATGGCCATTTTCACTATATTGGTTTTCCTATCTATGAGAAAGCTTAATCTTTCCATTTTATAATGTCCTTTTCAATCTCACTTTTTTTGTAGTGTACTATAATGTTCATTATAGAGGTCTTTTACATCCTTTGTTAGATTGATTCCTAGGTATTTCATTTTTTGAATGCTATTTTGAAAGGTGTTTTGTTTCCCTGATATTTCTATCAGTGAGTTTGTTATTTGTGTAGTCAATAGGAAGGCTATTGACTATTGAATGCTGACTTTATATCCAACTATGCCACTGAATTTGCTTATCAAATCTATCAGTTTTTTAGTGGAGTTCTTGCGGTCTTCTATGTAGAGTATCATGTCATCTGTAAATAATGATAATTTAACTTCTTCCTTTCTTATCTTTACTACTTTTATTTCTTTCTCTTGTCTAATTGCTCTCACTAAAGGTTCCAAGACAATGTTGAATAAGAGTGGAGACAGTGTACATCCTTGTTCCTGATTTTAGAGAGAAAGATTTCAGGTTTTGTCAATTTAGTATAACGTTGACTGTTGGTTTGTCATCAAAGGCTTCTATCAGACTGAAGTAAAGAGCATCTATTCCAATTTGTCATAGTGTTTTTATCATGAATAGGTGCTGAACTTTGTCTAAAGTTTTTTCTGCATGTATTGACATGATCATATGGTTTTGTCCTTGGCTCTGTAAATATATTCTATTGAATTTATTGATTTGCATATGTTGAACCATTTCTGCATCCCTGGGATGAAACCCCCTTGTTCTTGGTGTACAAGATGATTTGCTACTTTCTGTTTGCCAGTATCTTACTGAGGATTTTTGCATCTATGTTCATTAAAGAAATTGGCCTATAACTCTTTTTCTTAGTTGGCTCTTTCTCCAGTTTTGTTATCAGGGTAGTGCTTGCTTACAGAAATGAATTCAGGTGAATTGCTTCCATTTCTATTCCATTAAAGAGTTTGAGAAATAGTGGTGTTAGGTCTTTTGTAAATTTCTTGTAAAATTCAGCAATGAATCCATCAGGGCCTGGGTTTTTCTTTGTTTGTTGGTTTTTGAATACGTCTTCAATTTCATTGATTGTTATAGGTTTATTTAGGATTTTTATATCTTCTTGATTCTGCTTTAGTATTTCATATGCATCTAGGAATCTGTCTATTTCTTCTGCATTTTCTCGATTTCTGCAGAATCAGTGTTTTTACCCTTTTCGTTACTGATTGCATGAATTTGAGTCTTTTCTTTGCTTTTCTTATAAGGTTGAATAAAGGTTTGTTGATTTTATTTAATCTTTTAAGTAATTAACTCTTCAATTCATTGATTCTTTGTATTTTTTAGTCTCCAGTGTATTAATTTCTGCTCCAATCTTTATAATTTCCTCCCTCATATGAACTTTTGACTTAACCTGCTCTTCATTTTCTGTAAGTTTGAGGTTCACCATTAGGTTATTTATTTGTGTTTGCTCTGTTTTTCTGAAGTTGGTATTTCTTGTTTAAAT